>JAQGBH010004554.1:0-16409 GCA_034698265.1 Sminthurinus aureus
GGAACGATTTGAGGGTGTGTCGCTTTAATTTTTCGAAGTTTGTTGTAAAATGGCGAGCCCTAGTGTACACTGTACACCGTACAATGTACAACATGACGTGTCAAGTTTTTCAATGCACCGGACTCTGATCCTGGATTGTGGTGGAAAATGGAAATAGAAAATAAAAATGGAACAGCCATGTGCATTTCCCCATCCATCCAACCGGATTTCCATGTATATTAAACCGTGCTGTTCTCTGTGCACTGAACGTGTTTCTGATGATGTGTAATAGGAGGGAAAGGTGCTGGCTAAACGTGTTGCAGCCGCATTACCACTCTTTTCCAGTCTCTGTTCATCTTGTATTTGTAGTGGTATTTGTATTTGTATTTGTATTAGTATGGAAAACAACAAGAGGAGGACGACTCAATTTTTGATTCCATCGGGAGGACCGACCGAGGAACTGAAAAGTGAACACTGAACAGACCTCCAACAGAAATCCATAATAAAGGAGTATAACAAGAAGGTTGAATCTTGAATCGCCTTGGATGCTGGATGTTGGACGCAAAATCCCAACACGTACCAGGATTTTTTGAATTACAATATCCAACTCCAACATCTAAGTCCTTTTCCATTCTCCATTCTCCACACATAGGAAATTCCTATAGAAATATCTACGAGCTACGACTACGAGGCATCTGCACATAATCTCTGCAGTATGTGTGTTTGGCTTGGTTTGGTTTGGTAAAAAAATGTAAGAGAGATATTGTGTTTCTTTTTGTATTTGTATTCAGAGAAACTGCGGAAAGATTCCCAGTTCCGTGGCAGTTTCAGTTTAAAATGAAATAAAGCAAGGAGAAAATCCGAATATAAATCGGATCATGGGAAATGAGTGCTAGTCATTCATTCTCCATTCTCCATTCGTGGTAAATAAAACATCTGTGAGACAGACCAAAACCCACAAACCACAGCAAGAACCAGTACTAGGAAAATGAGACAAGAAAAAACGGAGACAGAAAAGGAGTAAAAAGGAAGAAAAAGATGGGAAAATATAGATGTATCCATATCCAACGTATCAAACATTGATCTATCATCTAGATTCTAGATTCTAGATTCTAGAATTTGGCTTGGCCAGGAAAAAACTTGGACTTGAAAACTTTTCTCCACATTCTTCACTATATTTGCGATAAAACAAAGAATTATTGTATGAGAATTAGATTACCGATATCCACAAAAGGAAGAGAAAAGGAAGGAACGTGGAACGCGGAATTTCACTTGGTTTTCCATTGGTTTTATACGGTGTAGATTCTACATTGTAGATTAAAAGATTGTAGATTCCACCGGACAATAGCCAGCCCAGCGCCGGTATATTAAACATTAAACACATAAATGTACAATACTAGTTGAAAGGAAGAGAAGAAGACGGAGAGAGCCGATGACAAAGGGAAGGATGCGGAAAATCGGAAGGAGACAAAGAAATTAATATCTTTTACATCCTCTCTCGACTCTCGACTTTGGACTGCCGACTGTCGACTCCTAAGACTTTAGTCTAGAATCTAGAATCTAGACTCTAGAATCTAAAGTCTAGCGTCTGTAAATTCTTTGTGGGACTGGAGGCTTTTTGCCTCCTCTCCTTACCCATTCATCATTCTATTTCATTTCATTCCATTCTTCTTGGTTTTCAGCACCAGCGTCAGCGTCAGCAGCACCGTGTCGTCATGAAGTTGGATCTGGTTATTTGGCTCTGTGCAATACTGGTGGAAGCGGGAAAGAGCTCCTCGTCTCTATATCTCCTGGACAAACGAACGTCACCCACAGCTAGACAAAGTAGAGCTGGAACTATTGGAACTACCAGAACTACTGGAACAAGCTGGACTGGTGAAAGTCCAACTCTAGCTCAAAGGGAGAAAGCAAGTGAAAGGATTTCCACTCTTTCATCACTTCAAGAGGAGCAACAAATACAAAGACTTGTCCAAAAGTCCGCCTCCGTATCCTTTTCACTATCGACATCCACTAGTGACTTGGCTGACTTCTATGAGAATGAGAATGAGAATGAGGAAGCTGCTGAACATAATAATAAATTTTCAAACTCTCCAACAACAACTCAAACAGGAGGAAAAGGAATTATCCAAGAGAAATTTTCTCCCAATCCGATTCAAACCAAACCTTTCAATCCCCATTTTATAAATGCTCCAGTTCCAACTCATCCACATAAAAGAGGACTGTACAATAATTATGATTTTAATTATTTGAATTATATAAATAATAATAACAGCAGTGATAATAGTAATAGTAATAATGATAATTGGGGGGATGAGCGAGTGAAAAGAGACTCTAAGAAAGATCGAGTGTTAAAAATAGCAGTTCTCGCTCCAAAAGATCCCACTCATGAGTATGCACTGCAGAAAATTATGGTGCCCATCATGCTCGCGATCCAAAGTGAGCGGATCAAGAATATGCTCCCAGGTTGGGCACTTCAGGTCAACTATAAAGACACCCATTGCTCTTCAACCTATGGCCCACTTGCTGCCGTCGACTTTTACACTTCCAAAACTGCAGGTAGGAATTTACCAAAGAAATTGAGCCAAACTTTTCACTTTTCACATATCAAAGTCAAAGAAATTCTTCTCTCGTCGTCTCGTTGTCTCACTGCCTCGTTTTCTCGTTTTCTCGTACCTCAGTTCACAAACTTGCGGTAAAAAGTACAAAAAAGAACAGATTGTTTTCTAACTCTTTTTTTAATCAGCCTTGAGTCTTGAGGTTTGATATTTGAGATGTTTAAGACAAATTTTTTAAGAAAACATTTACTTGAATTCACATTGAAACTTTTCTCCCTCAAACCTCAAACCTCAAAACTCAAAGTTGAGCGCTCATACCTCAAACAAAATAACTGACCAACTTCCAATTCCAATTTCCCATTAATGGGAAAATAATAGGATAATTTGTTGGAGAAAAGCAGTTGCAAAAACAACTGAAATCAGGATGCAGGCATGTGAAAAATTTCCTCAGTTTTTATAACTTGCGAACGGTGTATAAAAAAATGCAGGAGCTATTTCACGTTCAGTTTTTCAGGTTTAGCAGTTGGATTTGGAGTTTGGAGTTTGGAGTTTGGAGAACAAGTAAACTTTTGTAGTGAATGAAATGTAGTGGAAGTGAAAGTCAAAAAGGTTTGTTTATGTGTTTAAAGGAGTGAAGAGAACAAGAACAACAAGAAGGAAACAACATTGAACAAACTATCTAGAATCCAGAATGTAGAATCTAGAAAATGCAGGATTTAGTGCAGGAGTGGTTGTGAAAAAACTTTTGTACCGAGAAAATTCCAAGGTATTTTATTGTTAGCAGTCCTTTTATTCCCTTCTCTCTCTCTCTCATTCTCTCTCCAAAGTCTGAATTCTGGATTTTGGCTACGACCTAAATAATAATTATTGTACATTGTACATTGTACATTGTAAATGTTGACAGGGAGGATGAAATACCGTCAAAGTTGTGCCACTAAAAATGGTAGGTAGAAATGGAAGAATTAGCAATGGGAAATGAAAAGGCAGCATTAGAATTAGAATTATCATTCGAATCCGAATTGTCGGCAACAGAATCAGCATCAAAAGTGTACATAAATTGCAATATCAAATTAATTATTATTACAAAATGTATTTAGTCATTAGTCGGGAGTGAAACGGGTGCTGATTCTGGTGCTGCTGTTGTCATTGTTATCGTCATCAGGTTAAAAGTAATAGGAGAAAGTAGTTCATTTTCTTGCAAAGGCACAATTTGGAAATTTGGCCTGGACTTTCTTTTGAGTTACGAGAAAGGAGAAAGGAGAAAGGAGAAAGGGAAAAGGAGACATGAGACAATTGAGTAAGTGAGGAGAAGTAATTAATGGAGTGGCTAATTTTAATGGGTCTGGAATGACTGAATGGATTATTTATGCAGATGTGTTCCTGGGTCCAATGTGTGACTACGTTATCGCACCGGTTCGTCCTCTTTATATTTATTTCTCTCTCTCTCTATTGTACACACTGATAATTTCACCATTCTTCTTCTTCTCTTTCATGCATTAGTATTAGTATTTCAATGCTTAAATTGCAGATTGCAGATTGCAGATTTTAGATTTTAGATTTTAGATATTAAAGCTACAAAATGAAGAAGAAGACCATTTAACTTTTTCAGTATTTCAGCATTTCAGTATTTCAATAGTATTAATGACAATAGTAGTTAGTTTTAATGGTGGTTTTGATTCTGGGATGTTGACTTTTGACTATTGACTGTTCACTGTTCACGGTTGGCGTTTTCAGGTGGCAAGATACGCGGGTGTTTGGAACATTCCGGTGCTAACACCGGGCGGTCAAGCTGAAGCTTTCCGCCACAAGGATCCACAATATCCGACCCTCACCCGACTCGCAGGTTCCTACAGTCTGATTGGTGATGCTTTTCAGGCGATTCTAGGTGCATTCGGCTGGCGTCATGTTGCCTTCTTCTACCATAATTACGCAGCGGGGACCGGAAAAGGACACTCTTTCTGTCACTTCATCCTCGCCACCGTCTACATCGTCTTGAATACACAACCACACTTCCGCAGCTTTGACGAGGACACACCGGATCTAGACTTTCATTCGTTCCTCAAAAATATCTCAACCAAAGCACGCAGTGAGTCCAAGTCAGGTTACCTCACTCATTTTTTATACAGAAAAATAGCTCTTTTCATTACATTTTCTATCCGTATTTACATGTCAGGCTCTAGTGCCTAGTGCCTAGTGCCTAGTGTCTACTAATTTTATTAATTATTCCTGCAATTTTAAACCCCCCTCCAAAACCCAAAGCATTTTTTTGTATCTGTAAACAAATGTACATTAGTTTTGCTCATTCTTTTTCTCTGGCTCTGGCATTTTCTTTTCTGCTCTTCCTTGTATTTTGTATTGCATTTAAATTTCAAGGCGTATTAAAAACTTGTGAATAATATTATCAAAACCGGATTCCTGGTTTTAAATCTACATGCATAAATAAAACATACCATAGTAAAGCATATAAATCTCTTTGGATTTTTATTGTTATATGTCTTCTATTGTTATATATGTGTATAATTTATTATGTGTACGCTGTGTGCACATTATATTATACGCTAAACCTGCCTTATACAATAAAAATACAATAAGAATGAATGTGAATGAAAAATGGAGAAAACAAAAAGTTTCTGGATTATGTATTTTTAAAAACATTTTGTAGTTTGTACAGCTTGGAACTAATCCGTAGCTCTGGTTGTAGCATTGTAGCAGTAACGGTTATTATTTAAAACTGTGGGCTGTCTCACGACTGTCTGTAAGAGTTTTTTTCTCTTTTCTAAATGAAAATTGAATGAGGGTTTTTTTCCTTTGTTTACTTGTTTTCCCGTTTTCTTTTTTATATTTCCATTGGCATGCAAAATGTTGTACTAGAGGACAGAAAAAAAGAAAAGCAGTAGCTAGAAATACAAAACAAAATGTGTAATGTAAAATGTACAATCTGTTGTTTTTTTTGTACTGTTTTGGATATTTTAAACCATTTTAATTCTTTGAAAATGTTGGAGAGAAATCTGGAGGGACTGAGAGAGAATGAACATTGTACAATGTACATGAGAATGATGATGAATTCAGGTGGACGGATTCATGAATGTATTTTTCTTGAATTTCTCAACATTGAGATTGAGATGGAGATCTTCTTCCGCTACTGGGACTGGAACTGGAACTGGTAGTGGAACTGGAAAAATAAGAATGGGCTGGTACTGTGAAATACTGTGAAATACTGTGAAATAGTAAAAAAGGAAGATTAGGGTAATTCACATCATTAAATTCAATGAGTTTTTCTACTTTCTCTCTCTGTGTGTTTCTGTCTGTTATAAAATAGGGAACCTCCCTTTGTGATCTGTTTCAAGAAGGAGGATCCAGGATTCAAACAGGAATGTATGGGAAGAAGAACCTAATAAAAAGTGATATTATGAGGATAAAACTTTCCTCTTCTCCTCTACTTTCTCCCTTTTCCTCTTTTACAGGACCAGAAACAGAAATAGACAGAGACAGAAACAGACACGTACATTCATTTTATGTTATGTTACGTCTCCGTTTACGTCTTATCTGACTACTGCTATTAAAACTGTTATGGTGGTTGGCAGAGGAAGGAAGTGGGAGGAAAGTGCAGAGGAACAGAACAAGAAGACGTAGTTGAGCATTGAGCATTGAGCATTGAAGAATTGAAGGCTTCAATACTCTCAAAGTCTCAAGTCTTGAGACTTGAGACTTGAGACATTCTCAGATTCTATTTGTGTAATGCATTTTTTCCATGATTTTGGTCTAGGTAAGCCATTCTACATTCTATCATTCTATACTCTGGATTCTGGATTCTGGATTCCGTACTCAATGCGCAATGAAACTTTTACTATAGAGTTTACTATTTTTCCCTTTTCATCCAAATCCATGTTTCAAGTCCCGAGTTTAGAGTCTGGAGTCTGGAGTCTGGAGTCTGGAGAAATTTAAAAAATGGATAAAGAAAATACTAATAATAATAATGGTGCTAGTAAACGGAGGAGTCTGATTCCACCTCAAATTCAAATTCAAATTCAAATTCAAACTTAAGCCTGACTTTGATTTTGATTTCGACTTTCTCCTCCTTTTTTATATCTAATGCAAAGAGACAAATGGATGCATATTATAAAATTACAAGCATTTGATGGTAAAATTGAACTGGATTGGGTTGGGTTGAATCTAGAATGTAGAATCTAAAATCTAGAATCTAGAATCTACAGGATCTAGGATCTAAAACTGCTTTCTTTCCGAGCCGAATCCAAGCCAACCCAACCCAGGCCAACTCGGAGGTAGCTTTGTTGTTTCATAAAGTTGTCCGATTCAACTATGTTTGATGAATGGATGAATGGATGAATAGGGGAGTGAGGAGTGGGGGAAATTCTCAAGTATTTTATTGAATAAGTAAAAGAGTTGAAGAGACTCTTGTTCTTCTCTTCTACAGCAAATCTGGCATCTTGAACCTTTTCTTCTTCTTTTCACACAACTTTATCTAGGTTTCAACATTCTCGTACATTATGCATGGACTATAAAACTATTTAAAAATGTATGCTCTGTCTGTGAAAAGGAGAAAGTGTCAGAGTTTGTTATTTTAGACTTTTTTACTCGTGTACAGTGTTCACTGTACACTGTACACTGTACAAAAGTCTAACAAGAAGCTGAGAAACCAGAGTGAGTGAGTGCGTGAATGACTTGACTAAGAGTGAGTGAGTTGGTGTTGAACTCAGATTTCATACTTCATACTTAACACCGATCTACCATCACCATCACCACCGTCAGCTCCATACAATTTACGTGTACTTAAACTCCTCCGTCTTCCATTCAAGAGATGGAGAAGCCAGCCAAAGCATGGTCACATTTACATAATTACATTTACATCTGAATGGCCCTCTGGATTCTGGATTGAATTGGATTTTTCTACTTTTTAAAATACATCCTCGAATCTCCAATTCGAATATTCTTATCATCTCCTTTTCTTTCAACTTTTTTCCATTTATATCGATAAATGAGACCAAAACCCCAAAACGGGTATCTACATTTCTCTTTTAATTTTACAAATTTATCATTTCCTTTGATTTTGATTTTGATTTCTCAAGGATCTTTGTGTGTAAAACAAAACATTTGATGAAATTTTTCCTCTCCATTCTTTTAATATTCATGTTAATCCCGTTTCTGTTCAATCATTTTTACTCTAAATGAATTTGAAATTTTGAATAGTACGAGAAAATTGGCCCGAATAACTAAAAAAACTGGAAGTAGAGCTCAAAACTCAAGCTGAGACTATTATTTCTTTAACTTGTGATTTCAATATGAACATTGAACATATTTGAGTTTCTCGACTCCCAACAAAACAAATCTTTATTCAAATTATATTCCCGCCCATCTATTCTGATTTGAGCTGAGGTTAGAAAATGTAATAATCTTTTTATAACATTTCTATTCTCCATGTTTTAATTCAATATCATGGGTTGTGGATCATGGCGGGCCAAAGTGCTCACCATTTCCTTTTTCTGCCTACTTTAAACTTTGAACACTCTCAAATTTAGACAGTAAAGTGTAGAGTGTAGAGTGTAGAATGTAGAATGTAGAGTTTGCAGGGGAATTTGAAAGTTGAGGAACTGGAAACTGGAGCTTATCTCTTTGCTTTGGTTTCCGTCCGAGGTAAATGGTGAAAGTAGAAAGTAGGGGCAAAAGAGAGAGTTCAATATCAGTTTTTAACTTGTAGAAGAATCTTCTTCTTTCTTTCCTGTCCATTTTCATTTTCCTTTCTCCTTTCTCCTTTCATCCTTTTGTTATCCAAGATCTACGTTCTAAACTCCAAATTCTAGACTCTAGACTTTACGTGTGACGAGATGGAAGGAGAAAAGGAAGAGGGAAGAGTAGAAAGTACTTGATTATTTACGATGCCAATCAAGTCGTCCGTATTTATTGTGTCAGACAATATCCCAAAATGACAACATTTGTGTCAATTCCCTAGATAAACGGTCCAAAACTTGCTGCTTCTACATAATTTATATCCAATTGCTCCCAGCTCCTGGAATTTCCCGTCCTATAACGATATTTTACAAACCACACACTCGATACTAGATGCTCGATGCTCGATGCTAGACACTAGACACTCAACAACTTGCCATACAAACAAAAGCAGATGCACATACAAATGTATTATGTATTTGTATACTATGCAGTATACAGTGGAAAATACTGCAGAGTGATTTGCTTTCAGCTGCTAGAGAAAGAAAATAGTAACGCCAGTTCCACTTAGAATATGTGCATCTGAATGTGGTTCTAAATTATCATGTCAAACCTCCAAACTACAAACTGGAGACTGGAGAGTTGCGTTTGGATTTAAAATCCTCTTCCGGATGCTAAACGTCATATTAGCATTTATATCGGCAGTCGGCAGCCGGCAGCTTGGCTTGGCTTGGCTTGTGGTTTGTCCTCCAAATTCCAATGTTATTTGTTGTTTATTGAATGCTACATCATTCTGATTACCATTGTTTTCCTCTAAAATACATTGTGTCTTTATCCTGATCGTTATCGTCAACATTATCGTTTTGGTTATGACTTTATTATACAGGGTTAAACATCATATTACACTCTACGTTTGCTTTATCCTTCTGTTTATCCCTTGCTGCTTGAAATCTGGAAATTTGGAAATTTGAAATGTTCTGGTTTATCCCCTTTACTAATAATTTGATTTTCACATACATCCAAATTTGCTTCTTGTTTTCCTACTTCTTGCATTTAGCTTTGCTTCTAATTGTAATTGTAATTGTGAGCAATGGTAAATAATAAATAATATTGCGATTGCAGAAAATGATACTCAGTAGTATTGATAACTATCAATGATAATTTATCATGACTGTTACATGGCTGTAGTAAGTTGTAAATTCATGACCCATGACGTTCCTCTACATTGCACATTGTATTTGTAATTCTTTTAAATTAATTTATTATAATAATAATGATAATAACGATGATGATTTTATATTTGGTATACAGTTGTAGTGCTTTGTGCCTCTCCGATAAAAGTACGAGAGATTCTGATGGCTGCAGATGATTTGAATATGATTTCGAGTGGTGAATATGTCTTTTTCAACGTGGAGCTCGTTACCAAGTAAGTACAATTTTCATATTTCATACTAATGTTGTCATTGATATTTGTAAATTCTTCAAGTGTCATCTCTCCTGTCTCGTGTCTCATGGGTTATGTCTTATGTCATATGCAAAATGCATAATATTAATAAAATATCACAGTACATAAAGTTAAAAATCCTCACTTCGTGACGATTTTATATCGCCTTAAAAGCATAAATACTTGAAGCTCCGGAAGCAAAGCTGACAATAAAAATCTCACTTTGCCCCAGGTTCCAATTTAATACCTTCAAATTCTTACGAATTCTGAACACAATAAGCTTGTCCACTTTTTTTAAAAAGTGTCCGCTAGGTGGCGTTACCGCCGAGTTTCAAAATTTTCCCGCTAGATGTCGCCAACTCGTCGACTCGTCCAAAATCAATGTGCACAACCGTATACGAGGAAAACAATAGTCAATAGTCAGCTTCGCTTCCTAAAAATGGGTACATTTACGTACTCTATGATTCTGCATCCGTCCACATTTCATATGCATTGAGTATTGAGAATCAAGAATCGAGAAAAAGATGCAGTTGACAAAATGTTGGATGTTGGTATTTGTTACATTGGATATTCGATATTCGATATTCGATACGATCCACAAAGGAAGAAGGAGCAAATGAAATGGAAAGAGGAAAGAGTGGAAATGGAGTGGATTGGATTGGAGTGGAGTGGACAGGATGCAAAATGTAGAGTCTAGAGTCGGGAATCTGTTTTTGCTACGGATACAAATATCAAATATCAAATCAATATGTGCCAGAAACTTTCCATTTCTTTTTTTGTTCCTTACCGTCTCTTCCATTCTACTCGATAAATATTCCTCCACATTTATTTATCCATGTACATTGTACGTTGTACATTGCACATTCTATGCAGTCACAAAGATTTAGCAAAACTCCTTACAGATTTAGATTGGACTGGAGACTCGAGACTCGAGACTGAGACTAGAGAGAGAAATATGGAGTGCATAAGTGAAATGGATAGTGCTGTGCTGCGGTGGATGGTGGATGGTGGAGGCAACAAGGGATTTGATGTAAAGCCGATTCTACACTCCAGATTCTAGATTCTAGATTCTAGATTCTAGAAATATTCTACAAAAATTTATTCATTCACTCCATTTCCCATTCCAAGTCATATGAAATAAGAATCTTCTCAAACAAGAATATATGTTACACTGGCAACTAGAAACTGGAAACTGGAAATCGGAGATGCCGTAAGCTAAATGCGGAATCCACACACAAGACACAAGACAGGAGAGACAAGAGACAAAAAGCATACTCATGTATGAGGGACAAACAGGAAGAATTTCAAAAATATTCATCAAATAAAGATTCTGGATTCCAGGTTCTAGATTCTACAGATTTTCCACTGTCCTACTGTATGTATGTGTTCTACATCTTGTACATACATATATGTATCTTGTTACTTCTGTTGTCGTTGTAGAGAAATGGAATAGGAAATGTGAAATAAGTATCACATCAGAAGCCTACAACCTGAAATATTAAATGTACACGAATAGAAAGTATAAAAAGAGAAATCCACTCTCCATCCAGATTCTAGATTCCATCTTCGTCTTTTTCTTCTTGTCACATCCACTCCAAATTCATTCATTCATTCACTCACTCAAATTCAAATGTATAGAAAATATCAAAGCAAAACCAATGGGAAAATTTCTATTTCCTATTATTTTTTCCATCTTCCATTCAACATTTAATTTTTCCTACAAATGAAAGAAAGAAAGCAACATGCATATTCATTTTTCATTGTACATTGTACGTGGATTAATATATTTTATATTTTATATCATATATCGACCTCGATAATTCCAGTACAATGTCAAATTATACAAGAATACAAGAATGTCCAATGTCGAATTTGGATCCGGAAAAACTGAATTCTTATAGTGTTTTTTGTTCTCTACAAAATGTACAAAATAGATACCGAACAAGTCTAAACAATTTCATTTGATGAAAAGAAGACAGAGGTCGATCAAAGAGCATAGAACTTTCCTATCTACATTCTTTTTCTTTTTCATTAAAACGCCTCGTGTGTTTTGTCTTGTGTATTGTAGGGAATAGGGAAACGCCGGTATTTTTTCAGCTAGAATCGAGAATCTAGAAACTAGAAACTAGAATCTAAACTCTAGACTCGAGACTCATAAGGATAGGCAAAAAAAGTTGGAAAGGTTTCGGAAATAAATTAGGCGCATAAAGGAAGGGAAAGATAATTGAAGGACGAAATAGAATCATACGAACAAAAACACACGGACAGATACAGACACAGACACAAACGTACATCAAAATAGAAAACTAGAACACAGATAAAAAGGTAAATGCCAGTGAAAGAATGCGCTGTACAACACACAACGTAGAACAAACACATGTAAAGATGTAGTGTTTAAATATACGGGCCATTGGAACCGGAACACGAACTGGAACAGTCTCAGTAATTTGGACTGATTCACAAAGGAATGTAGGAAAATTGGATTGGAAAATAGAAACCGAGTTTCTATCTATAGGAAGCATATGGGTTGAATCTCCAGGCTCTTGAGTCTTGAATCTTGAATCTTGAGTCTTGAGCTTGAAAAAAGAGAAGGGGAATGTAACAACTGTCAACAAACAATACTCAATACATAGTGCCTTAAAAGATAAAAGGCATTCATTTCTACCAATTTTAATACTGTCATTGTTTTTAATTTTCAATTAATTTTAGTCCCAACGAGAGTTACCGTCCTTGGTACAAAAAGAATGACACAGAGGAGAACAATCAGCACGCGAAGCGAGCCTTTGAAGCCCTCCTCACCGTAACCGTCCCGCCACCACCCCGAACCCCCGAATACATCACCTTTGACACCGAGGTGAAGAAGAATGCCCAGGAAAAATTCAACTTCTCTTACGGCGATGAATCCGTGAATCCCTTTGTCACAGCCTTCTACGACGCTGTCCTCCTCTACGCCATGGCCGTCAATGAAACCCTGGAAGCGGATGGAGACATTGCGAATGGGACCGAGATCAGTCGGAGGATGCGAGGCAAAACTTTTCAAGGTGCGTGCTCAATTTTCAATACTCAATACTCAATGTATTTTCTACTTTCTATAGTTTCTATTATAAATTCCAATCACAATCAAAGCCAACATCTCCATCTCCGTCTCTGTCTCTGTCTCTCTCAGCAATAGGATACTTTCATGTTTTCAGAATAGTCCAGAATTCCAGAATTCAGATGCGCCACATTAACATTTTATTCACGTACACTCTTTACACTTTGTAGTGCAAATATAGAGCAAAAGAGCTAAAAATATATAAATAAACAGATGGAAACAAAAATGTAGTGGGTGTTGAGCGTTGATCAAGACTCATTTTCATCCCTTACTTTTCCTTGTTTAAGTCAATGTTTTTCAACAATCAACGGCCAACGACCAATCTAAGTTTTAAGTGGTCGCAGCAGTTAGAAATTCAAGTGGGGACAAATTTCTTTGTATGTTACGAACAAACTCCAAACTCCAAACAAATGGCTAGAAATACCCAGAAATACCTAGAAATTGTTTTAGCCTAGCTGCAACTAGTAACTGGTAAATAACAGGAGTAAATGCTGGAATCGTTGAGCTTGTCCAATTGAATCACTTTTCTTCTTCTCTTTCTCTTTGCTTGAGACTTGAGACTTGAGACTTGAGACTTGAGCATTGAGCCTTAAGTAAAAGTGCGGAAGCTTTTTCAGATTTAAAATCACTCGAGACTCGAGACTCGAGACGAAGAAAGAGAAACAAGTTGAGTTGAGTTGAGTTGAGCTGAGCTGAGCTGCGTTAAGTTCAGATCAGCTCAAAATAGTGTTAGACGTAGAAACTGTTCCGACATTCTAGATTCGAGATCCGAGATCTCGTAGAAAAATCAGTGAAGCGTCAAGTGCTCTAAAGAGACATTAACAAACAAGGAAAGATTTGTGCTAAATGTACTTTTACAGCTCGTCTTCTTCTTTTCCTTATGTTTCTGTTGCTGTGTCTGTTTCTGCTTCTGTTTGAGAGCGACAGGAACAAGTTTCTTTCCTTTTGTTTACCTTTGAGTAATCGGAGAGAGTTTTCTCTTTTCCTTCCTTCCTCTACGCTCTACGCTCTGTACGCTTTCCTTTTCTTGTCTGTCTATTCTCATCTTGTCTCATCTCCTCTCGTCTCGTCTGGTCTCCTCTCATTCTTATCTTTCCTCTTTTCATGCCTCTAATGAATTCTTTGTGTTGTGTTAGAAGTGGTGGCCATTCCGACATTTGAACATTTCAACACTCAACATTTGCTCTGTTTTCTGTTTTCTGTTAGCCAGTCTCCGTCTTTCTTTCCTATTCGTCTTGTAATATTACACACATTTATTTGTTCTTTCTGCTTCACGCTCTTCTCGTAGAGTCCCTGTCTCACTCTAGTTCTGTAGCTCCTTTTACCCAATTTACACGACCGTGGATTGGATTGGAATGGAAATGAGATGCAGATGTTATGGAGCAGCAAGTAGGTAGTAAAACCTAGAACTAGAGCAAGAAGCAGAACTAGAGCAAGAATTGGAACTATAGAAGAGAAAGCGCGTGTCTTTCATGTTTCCGGTTTCCTTTTCATTTCCTCTTTCATTCCACATTCACTTATTTTATTCTTGTTCTCGCACTTTCTCTACTTTTCCTACTTTCCGTACTTGCACACTTGGACTTTCTCATATTGAAACGTGAGGCGTCTCATTTCTCCCTTCCTCATATTGTTAGAACCAACGGGACGGCGGAGGCCAATATTGTCTGTTTTAATCTTTAGTTTCAATTTTGATACTTAACTTTACACATTCTACATTCTACACAGAGAGAACCATTCCTCTTATTTTCATCAAACTCGTTCCGTTTTAATGCTCGGCTGAAGGGGTTTAAATCTAATATTACAATTAATGCTCATGATGAAGATAGAGATAAAAACAAAGAGCCCAGAAATTCTGGTTCTTGGTTGCTGATTTCTGATTTTCCTGGCCTTTCAGTTTTGTATTTTGTATTTTTGTTGTAGAAAGCAGAAACATGAAATTTTTTTTTTTACTGGTTTAGACTGAAAGATTAATCAAATTTAAAATTGATAATTGGTTTAATTTTGGATTCTGGATTTTAAAATTATAGGAATCACAGGAAACGTGAGTATTGACGAGAACGGTGATAGAAATGCGGACTACTCTCTTATGGACATGGATCCTGAGACTGGGATTTTTCAGGTAAATTACGTTCTTCACTCTAAACTCTAAACTCTAAACTCTAAGCTATACGTATAAAATCAAATACTTAGTACTTTGTGGACTATTGACTAGTTTTGGGAAGAATTGAGAACCGTTTGAATGTTTTATTGCTTGAACGTAAATGGTGATGTGCATGTGCAAGGGAATGAGAGTTTGAATTTGAATTGAAAGTATTTTACGATATCCAAGTTATTCCGCCCACCTCCCATCTCCCACAAAACCGGTACAAAAATTGTGTAGAATCTAGAAAACGTAAATACTTCCGCTGCTTTTATATTATGTATTGTGCATTTGTGTATCGAGTATCGTGCATACTTTGTGTGTGTGTGTGTGTGTGTGTGTGTGGTACTTTATTATTTTTGCTCATGCTTTATTCATGTGGAAAGAGGTTGTCGGTTGTCGGTTGTCGGATGTCGACAAATATCAGTAGTTGATAGTAAAATTTATGTGCGTATTTATTATGGAGGTTGGATAAGGGAAAAGAAGACTGTTGCCTCGTTCCCTGCTCCTGTTTTCTTGGGATAAAGTGAGAGTGAAAGTTGTGCTAGTTTAAGCGTTGAGTAGTTGAGTAGTTGAGTAGGTTGAAGTATATAAAATATCGTAGCAAATAGAAATGGTTAATGTCTAATATCTAGTGTCTAGTGTCTAGTGTCTAGTTTGAGTATGTGTAATGTGTGAGTGTATGAGAATGTAGAATGTTTAAGAGGATGAATGGACCAGAATAGACTGGAATAGACTGTAGACTGTACATGCACAATAAGTGTGAGAGGGAATTTGAGTTATTTATTTGGCTATGAATGGAAATACTTATGCTTGACTGCCTCCACCTAGTCTTCGTTCCTCGTTCCTCGTTTCTCGTCCATCCTCGGACGTCTACACTGTACTTTCTCCACATATTTATGGCGTGGAGTGCAGACGGAGATTTATCTGCAAAGAATATAGAATGTAGAATGTAGAATTTAGAATGGGACGGTTGACGGTTACGGTTACGGTGCCGATAGAATAATATTATTCACTTCCCGTCCTCCATCCATAGAATGATGAATGGCTTGCTTATGTACTATATATAATTCTACATTGTATGACGCATATTCATTATACATATAGTTGCATTTAATACTTGTATACACACTACACTACACACTACACACAGGAATATTCAATATCCATCATCCATTACCCATTATCCATGTATCGAATCAGATGATTTGAATGGCCTCTCTACTCTCTATTCACTCTATTTATTCTATTTATAAATGCTCGCTAAGGATGGAGAATGGAGAATGAAGAGTGGAGGGTGGAGAAAGTTTATAAAGTTAGTGCTGGATCGACATGGGATTTGCATACGGATACGGATACGGATATGATCTGTGGTGGTGAAAAGTGTGGAAATTGATGGGACTACGGAAACTATCAAATTATCAATCATGAAATTACATAGCAACAGACCGAGGCAGACGTATGAAAATTTGCTCTTCAAATTTTTAATAAAAACAATAGGCCAAACTAAAT
>JAQGBH010004555.1:0-16408 GCA_034698265.1 Sminthurinus aureus
TATTACTCTGGCTAAGAAAAAGGGCTATTACTCTGGCTAAGAGAAATGGCTATTACTCTGGCTAAGAGAAATGGCTATTACTCTGGCTATAAGAAAAATGGCTATTACTCTGGCTAAGAGAAATGGCTATTACTCTGGCTACGAGAAATGGCTATAACTTTGGCGAAGAAAGAAAGCTTAAATTGTGACAATGACAAGCTGCTGTAATTTTGATAACACTTGAATCAAATAAGTATAGAATGCTAAAACGGATCAACGCTACATATTCTCATCAGCGCACAAGTTATTCAGTTTTTGGCTCTAACTGAGCTGCTGTAGAGAATGTAAAACGTTTTGAAATGTAAAGTCCCTTGACTAACAGGAAACGGATTTTGGATGATGATGATCCAAGTGCCTATTGTGTATTGTGTACACGATACATATGTAAACACTATACATGTATTTTTTACTTTACTTGTGTTCTGTAAACGGTAACCGAATTATTATTCTTCTGTACAGGGAACAAGAGCAGAGTGGGGTCTTGTGGAAAGAAGGACTGAAGGAGTTCATAAAGAAAATTGATAGTCTGGAGTTTCCGAGTGCAGCCGCAAAGTTAGGCACAGAACTCGCTGCAATTATATTAAATACCATTAGTGAACCAAGAAGAAATATTCTGACACCTCAACCTCCTCTTGGTGAGAATGAGTTGGAATTCTTTATCCGAATCCCGATTCGAAGCATTCTTGAGGACACGGAACATCTTGAAGGTGTACAGGCCATCAAAATCAACCGAAATGAAACATGAATGTAACTAGTTTACCAGCAGAAATTTCTTTGAATTTATTTATTTAATTAATAATTAATTATTATATTTTGAAATACTTTTAGCGTGTTTCCTATTTATAAAAAACGTACTATACCGCGTAAATTATATATTGAGATTATGTATACTTTGTACCTTGTACCGATGTTATCTAGATTGTTAATATATTAGTTACGTGCAGCTAATAATTTTGTGCCAATTAAGAGTAACCAGTTTTGGATTTCTGAAAGTACAAAACTTCATGTATGATGAAGTTATCAGTAATCAGTGTTAAATTTTCCAATCAAAAGAATTTCTCAAAATATCATTATTTACTGACTATCAACCTTTCACCTATTTAATATTTACACATGCGATACACACACATTTTATGTGTAAACGAGTAATGAGTGCTGATTAATAATTACTTCCAACGCGAATATTTTATACTGCAGAGTGTGGTGTTCTTAGAAAAATAAATGGATTATTATTCAAACTATTTTCAAGAACAATATGTTATTCACGTGCAATTTTTTTTTGCTACTCACTTTATTTATAAGCATTTTTTTCGCCATTCTCCATCCACCATCAATCGATCAGATTTACATATTTAAGAATAGAAATTGCAAATAGAATATTAGGCCAGAGAATTGAATGAATAATACGTGATTCATCTAGGTATACAGTATATACACAGATGTGGGATGTAGATAGTAGATTGTAGACAGCACATTTAGTTTTCCTATGGGTATTTTCACTTTTCATTTTGATTTTACTTTCAAGTTTCTTGGTTAATTCCAGATTCCAGACACAAATAGATAACCGATTTTTGACTGCATAGTTTATTGTTTAGTGTTTGTAGAATGATTTGGATTGTAGATGTACAATGTGCAACTGACACATGTAGCATGTAGAATGTAGGATACTTGAGAATGAAGAAAATGATTAAAACCGCATTAAAGTCTCATCTTTGTTTACAGTGTAGGGTTAAGAGTAAAACGTTGTAATAAGTTCTGAGGAATTGCCATTTTTCCTATTGTAGCGATTATTTACCATCTGAAATCTTACCTTTCGACTGCTCTTGCTATTTATTGAAAAAACGGGCATTCGTGTTAGGAATTAAAACAAAGAGAGATTTCATCGCAAGTCTCAACTAATGACATTTTAATGATGTCTCCGTATACATGATCAAAATAAACAAGACTTACATGCAATAGGCTGATTGTTGATTGTCTTCCATTCTTATTCTCATTCTCATTTATTTAGCGAGCCAATACGGAAATAATTAACATTTCCTTTACCTTTACTTAATAGATCAATGAATATCAGTATCAGTCAATTGACAATTTACTGACCATTCACTTTCACCATGTTTACACATCGCCCACGCACTTCCTTACATAAAAGAAATAAAACGTAGTACCTTTTTTTCATTCCTCTTCCATTTTTTGTGCGCATTAACCGTAACTGTACTCGTCGTACTTTTCAAGCATACAAATAAAAAAAACAAACGCAAATGCAAAATTGACATCAACAATAATTAATAACACGATGGAAAAAGCTGAAACGTTAGAGAGAGAGGCTAGTGAAGTAGATGTACATTTAAGTCCAAATGTGAATGTGACAAATCATAAACCGGGACCGCAAATCAATGAACAAAACAAGAAAACAAAAAGTGAAATTTCGGAAATTGTCATTTCCGGAATCTCTGGAAAATTCCCAGAAAGTTCAAATGTTGAAGAATTTGCAGAGAATCTCTTTTCTGGAGTTGACATGGTCACAGGTATTTCTTTCTTTTTCTAACATTTATATTTGATATAATTTATTTTGTGCTGTCATGGAAACGAAAAAACCATGGAAACCATTGATTACAGATGATGGTCGTCGATGGCCACCTGGTCTAATGGGACTTCCAACAAGAACGGGCAAGTTAAAAGAGCTGGATAAATTCGACGCCGGTTATTTTGGTGTCAATTCCCGACTGGCAAATTTCATGGATCCCCAACTTCGGATTCTTCACGAAGTTACATTTGAAGCAATTTTAGACTCAGGTTGATAATTATTGAAATCGACAGATTTTATGTTTACGCAAAAAAAATGGGACAAAAATAAAAATACATTTGGAAATAGTCAATTTTTTTGCAAATCTGACAGCTTAAATTTTCTCCTGTTTTTTTTATTCAAATTTTATTCAAAAGGAGTGAATCCAACTTCAATTCGAGGATCCAACACTGGTGTATTTATTGGAACGAGTGTTAGTGAATCGGAAACGATGTGGACTCAAGATCCAGAGAATACACATGGCTACCCATTGATTGGCTCAAACAAGGCAATGTTTGCGAATCGCATCTCTTTCTCTTTTGATTTTCGTGGTCCCAGTTTCACGGTGGATACAGCTTGTAGCTCCTCTCTCTTAGCTCTAGAACTCGCAATCTCATCAATAAGGAAAGGTGATTGTGATTCTGCAATCGTGGCCGGAGTTCACTTGTGCCTTTCTCCCATGTCTTGTATCAACACGAACCGCCTTCAAATGCTATCCAAGGATGGGAAGTGCAAGAGTTTTGATGCAAGTGGAAAAGGGTATGTTCGGAGTGAAGCGGTTGTTGTCGTCTACATTCAGAAGAAAGATCTCGCCCATCGTTCCTATGCCACGGTAGTTCATGCAAAGAGCAATGCAGATGGGTTCAAAGCCCTTGGGGTAACTTTTCCCAGCGGAGAGAGGCAATCGGAGCTGTTGGAGCAAGTCTATGAGGAGGCTGGAGTTGACCCGAGAGAGGTCACATATGTCGAAGCTCATGGCACAGGAACTCCTGCGGGAGATCCACAAGAGATGAATGCAATCACCCAAGTTTTTTGCAAAGAAGGAAGAGATCCAGTGAAACCGCTTTTGGTGGGATCGGTCAAGAGCAATCTTGGACATTCAGGTGAATACATGGCCTTTTAATTACCTTCAATTTTTTATTTGAACTTTTGAATTTACAAGCATTATCAAAATCATGTTTCTTCCGGCGTACAATAAACTGGATTCACGAATTACAGAGCCATCTTCCGGACTTTGTGGTGTGGTGAAAGTCCTCATCGCCTTCCAACGTGGAGAAATCCCGGCAAATCTCCATTTCAAAAAAGCCAATCCAGACATTCCTTCTTTGACAGATGGGAGAATCAAAGTTGTGACGCAAAACACTAGGTGGCAGGGTGGAATTGTGGGGGTCAATTCTTTCGGATTTGGTGGATCAAATGTAAGAGAATAAAAAAGTGAGCTTCTAAAATGAACAAAAACTTTAATTTGAAGGTATTAATTCTTGATTCTTGGTTTTCCTTAAATTCTGACAGGTGCATGTCATTTTAAAGTCGGATCCCATGGAAAAATTGCAAGTTCTTTCACCCACTCAAAATTTCCCGATTCTCGTCCCTTTTTCTGGTAGAACTCGAGACTCAGTGGAATCCGCTCTTCGAGCTCTAGGAATTCCAGTAATTCCAGAGACCACACCCAAAGAAATGGATCACGAGCTAATTTCTCTCACCCACGCCATCTACTCCAAAAACAATGGTGGAAATATATCAGGCCATAATCATCGAGGCTACGCAATCTTCAATACTCAAGGTCAACTTTTGGACCTGGAAACTCGGGAATTTTCATTCTCCTCTGGTCAAAAATCACCAATTTGGTTCATTTTCTCTGGAATGGGCAGTCAGTGGAAAGGAATGATCAAAGATGCTCTAAACATTCCAATATTTGCACAATCCATCAAAAAATCCGAATACACCTTAAATAACTATACCAACAACAATTTTCCACTCATTAGTCCGTTTTTCGATCTGCAGAATTTACTCGATCAAGATTCTAGTGAACAAAAACAAGAACAAAATCCAGAACCAAATTCAGGTTCTTCTGAAGCAAAAAGTATCATTGAGACCTTTGTGAGCATCGTAGCGGTTCAAATAGCCCTTGTGGACCTTTTGAAATCCGTTGGTATAGAACCGGATGGAATTATTGGTCATTCACTTGGAGAATTGGCTGCCTCTTATTCAGATGGTTGCATGACTGCTGAACAGACCATCCTTGCTGCCCTTTGTCGTGGAGCTGCTACTGCAGAAATTAAAAACGAGGGAGATGGTGCAATGGCTTCTGTTGGTCTAACTTGGGAAGAAGCGATGAAAAAATGCCCCCAGGGAATTTATCCAGCATGTCATAATTCAAAAGACAATGTAACAGTTTCCGGCCCAGCTCCACTTATCAAAGAATTCGTTCAGCAGTTGGAAAAGGAAGGAGTTTTTGCAAGAGAAGTTGATACAAAAGGATATGCCTTCCACACTCCATACATTTCCAAAGCAGCGGGAATTTTCAAAAAACACATGGAGGAAATTTTACCACGTCCACTGGTATTGGAAAGAAGCAAGAAATGGATAAGTTCATCTAGTCCTCAATCCAAGTGGGATCAAGACACGGCTCGCTTCTGTTCAGCAGAATATCATGCAAATAACATGATTTCTCCAGTCCTCTTTAAGGAGTGTTTGGAACATGTTCCTTCAAAAGCCCTGATTATTGAACTTGGACCCCACTGTCTCCTCCAGTCAATATTAAAAAGGTCACTTCCTCCTGAAAACGGGCACAATCATATTGGAATGATGAATAAAAATCATCCTAATAACGCCATCTGTATTCTGAATGCTATTGGAAAACTTCATAATCTCGGCCATTGTCCTAATTTTTCCCGCCTTTATGATAAAATGGAGTTTCCCGTGTCAGCCTCAACGAGGAGTTTGAGTCATCTTGTAAAATGGGACCACAGTGTCAGTTGGAATGTGGCTAGATTCGATTCCTTTCAAAATAATAATTCAAACATCACTTTTGGTGGAAGGACTAACAGTGGAGAAATTTGTATGGAGATTTCCCTCAAAAATGAAGAGGACAAATTCTACCAAGGACATAAAATTGACGGTCGTCTCGTGTTTCCAGCAACTGGATATTTGTTCTTGATCTGGAAGAGTTATGCCCAAATTTTAGGACGCTCCTTTGAACAAGTGCCGATCGTATTTGAACAGATAAGAATACAAAGAGCAACTTTTTTACCACAAAATGGCGGCGTCAAATTCCTCATCAATATTTTTCAATCAAGTGGAGACTTCCAGATTCGTGAGGGAGATTTTGTAGTAATGTCGGGAATTGTTCGATCACCCAACGAAAATTCAAATTCAACTGTTAACGAATTTATTCCATTTTCTGACTCGTTTTTAAATTTAAAAAATGGCGCCAAACACAATATTGATGTACAAATGTCATGTGAAGACATTTACAAGGAGTTGCGATTGAGAGGTTATGAATATTCTGGAGATTTTCAAGGGATTCAAAAGGTCGAGGGAAATAAAGCAGAAATTCGATGGTCTGGTAATTTTGTTAGTTTTTTGGATACTGTTCTACAAACGGTAATTTTGGCGAAACCCACTCGCGCCCTCTTTCTTCCATCTTACATTGATAAACTCGTTATTGATCCAATCGCCTTTCTTGAATCGATCAAGCAAAAGAAAGAAGACACCGACAGAGAATCCAATGAAAATGACGGTAATGATGATAACGATAACGATGATGATGCATTTTCCTATGAAGATGAAGAAAATATAAAAACCGTTCAAGTCCACTACAATGAACACAGTCAACTCATTTCTTGTGAAGGGGTTCAATTCCAAAGAATTCAAGCAACTATCGCCCCTAAAAAGAATGCGGATCATGGGAAATCCCTAAAGTTGGAAACATACCAATTCGCACCATATTTTGACGTCAAAGATCAAAATCCTGCTGCTGTTACTCTAGACTCGAGTGCAAACTGCCTTCGAATTTGTGGTGGTATTTTGTCTGAAAATTGTAGTGAGAACTTGACAATCAAATGTACGCAGATTATTCATCAGAATTCAGATTCGGACAGTTGGATCTCGGCCTGTCTTCATGAATTTATTCAAAATCAACCATTGAGAACATGCGCTGCAACTGTTGTATATTTTTCATCTGAATCAGAATCAGAGTCAGAATCAGAAGCAAAAGATGAACAAGAAAAGTTTAACTCTTTACTCAAATTGGGCACGACCGTGAAATCAACAACAACAAAAGAGACGTCTGACGCTGAAAAACTAGTAGCAGAAACAGCTACAACTGATGACTTGATTATATTAGAAAAAAATCCACTCAATGATTTTCTTGTGGAAAATATTATACAAAACCTAAAAAATGGCGCTTTTCTACTTCTACATTCCCCACTTTTATCAACATCCTCACAGCTCATCAAAAATTTGGATTTGGATTCAGAGTTAAACATTCTTCAAGAAAAATACAACTTGATTTTAGTTGCTCATAAAATTTCAACAGATACACATTTTTATCTGTTTAAGAAAATTCAGAGTCAAAATCCCGCCATAAAAATGAAAGAAAAACGAATAATTATTGAAATTGATCCAGTGAATGGAGATTTGACCTCAAATTACTCATACGATTGGGTAGACAAGTTAAAAGAGGTTTTGAGTTCAGCAGCTGTCGCAGAATCACAAAAGGCTGAAAATATCCCCAAAATTTATGTCGTATCCAAGGAGACGGTTGATTCAACTAGTGGTGTGATTGGACTTTTGAATAGTTTAAAATTGGAACCGGGAGGTCGGTACCTTCGGTGTTTTTTCATTAAAACGAGGTCAAGGTCAAGGTCAAATATTCCCTTGACCTTTGACCTGGATGACCCAGATCAACATCTGTCACAAATTTTGGAACGGGACCTCTTTATGAATATTTTGGAATGGAGAGAGGATCTTCCGTCTTTGAAAAATGGGAAAAGAGGTCAATCCTGGACCTGGGGTTCATATCGATTTCTACCTCTTGACATTGCTCCGGTAGAAAATGTGGAACACGCCTATATAAATGTACTTCAACGAGGAAATTTATCAACATTGAGATGGTTTGAATCTCCACTGAAATACTACATGAATCCATCAAAAATCTGTAGTGTATATTACGCCGCTTTAAATTTTCGAGGTACTTTTCAATTTTACAAATAAACGCTGTCATTTTAAATTATTTCTTTTTAAATCCAAAAAATGTCAAAGTTTCTTTCAATAATAATGAGTGACCTTTTTTGACCTCTTGCAGATGTAATGATTGCTAGTGGGAAATTACCGCTGGACGCCTTACCAAACAACTCTGGGCTCCAGGATTGTGTTCTTGGTATGGAATTTTCCGGGAAAACTCCGGATGGTAAGCGTGTGATGGGACTGTTACCTTCAAAAGCTTTAGCAACATCTGTGATTCCTCATCCAGAAACCGTGTACACCATTCCAAAGAACTGGACACTGAAAGAGGCTGCTACTGTTCCTGTAGCATTTTCTACAGTTTATTATGGCCTGATCGTACGAGGTAAAATGAGAGCCGGTGAATCCATCTTGATACATGCAGGAGCTGGAGGTGTTGGAATAGCTGCGATAACTCTCGCCCTCCACATGAACTGCAAAGTTTATACTACAGTAGGATCTGAAGAAAAACGGACATTTTTGAAGAAACTCTTCCCTCAGCTTGACAATTCAACGTCTTTTGCCAATTCGAGGGATACCAGTTTTCTCCAACACATTATGCATGTTACAGAGGGCAGAGGAGTTGACTTGGTTTTAAACAGTCTGGCTGAAGAGAAACTTCAAGCTTCTGTGAAATGTCTTGCAAAACATGGTCGATTCTTGGAGATTGGGAAACTGGATCTCTTCAAGAACAGTAATCTGGGTATGACGGTCTTCTTGAAAAATGTTAGTGTTCATGGAATCCTCTTCGATTCACTAACAGATGGAGATAAGGACAATGCCTTGGTTAAGGAGTTGATGGAAGAGGGATTGAAAAATGGAGTTGTTCGTCCGCTTCCCTCTACGGTGTTTTCCGATAGTGACGAGGACATTGAAAATGCTTTTAGAACAATGGCCGTTGGAAAACACATGGGTAAAATTCTCATTCAAATCCGACAAGAAGAATCCGAGTCCGAATCCAAATCCAAATCTGGATCAAAATCGAATGTCTCTCTTCCAAATCTCTCTTTAGTAAAAACAGTAAAAGCTCTTCCTCGAACCTATTTTGATCCAACAAAGATCTACATCATCGTTGGTGGATTAGGAGGATTTGGCTTAGAACTTTGTTCATGGATGATTGAACGAGGTGCGTCTAAACTAGTGCTGACCTCTAGATCTGGTGTACAAACAGGATATCAAGCATACTGTCTCAAAAAATGGGCAAGTCAAGGTGCCCACGTCATAACATCAACAATAGATGTCACTACCATTGATGGTGCTACAAATCTTCTTCAAATGTCAATCAAAAATTTTAGTGGATCACCAAAGTTTGGAGGAATTGGAGGGATCCTAAATCTAGCGATGGTCCTTGCAGATGGACTGTTTGAGAATCAAACAGTAGAGAATTTTATCACAGCTTCAAAGCCTAAAATAAATGGAACGATGGCCTTGGATCAAGTATCGAGGAAATTAGCGCCATCTCTTGACTTTTTTATCTGTTTTTCATCCGCATATAGTGGTCGAGGTGGTCCAGGACTTTCGACCTATGCTTGGGCTAATTCATTTTTAGATAGAATTTGTGAAAGAAGACAAAAAGAGGGTTTTCCTGCTTTGGCAATTCAATGGGCTGCCGTGGGGGATGTTGGTGTACTTCAAGATGACAAAAAGATGGGAAATGAAACACTCATTGGTGGAACGATACCTCAGAGAATCATCTCTTGTCTCAATACACTCGACCTTTTTCTTACTCGAAAAGAAAAACATGCAATCCTGTCCTCTATCGTCATTCCTGAAAAGAGGAACCGAAGAAATGGCGGTAAAGGTGGAAATGATGATGGGCTATTCACTCTTAGTGAAAAAGTAGCACATATTCTTGGAATAGACAAGGATGAGGTCAAAAATGTAGATCCGGAGAAAAAATTATACGAACTTGGAATGGACAGGTTAGTTTGATATTTTTAAAAAGAGAGGTCACTCTCTGTTCTCTGTGCCTTTCGATTAATTCGATTAAACTAATAAAAATTAACTCAATTGATTTTGTTTTCCTTTTGATTTATTTTTTTAGCCTGATGGGAGTTGAAATCAAGCAGATGATTGAAATGAACACGAATGTTGTCCTCACTCCAAAAGATGTGATTGATTTGACCTTTGGAAAAATTAAGGAAATGAAATTATCACAAAATGCTGAAAACGTTACAAATCCAAATTCACCAGAGCCGATCGCGAAAGATGATTCACTCGTAAATAATATAGAAAATATTCAAACTGAATCAAAAGTTGACACCACAATCCCGTTGAAATCCAAATCCAACGGCAACTATACAACCATTGAAATTTTGGACAAAGTGCCTCAAAAGGAGAGTTCGCGAAAAGAAACAGTAAAAGAACCGGTATTTGATCTGGAAACATCAGAAAAAACAATGGTGCAACAATTCAAAAGAGGGATCAAATCATGTTTCCTCTATATTTTTGGACTCTGTTTTATGCTTTTCCTCGGACTCCTCTTAATCATTTCACTCCCCCTAAGACAATTGGTTAGACTCTCTTTAACCCTCTCTCAGATGTTCAGTGACGGGAGAAAGTACAAAATGATAGACTTGCCCTGCGCTGAACTCTTTGCAATGAACCCACGTACATCAAATGTCATTTCTACCTCTGTGTGTTCAGGGATTCCCTACAAATCCAGAATTATCAAGACACTGGATCAACGACTTGTCAACTGGAGGACAAATATTGTTTTGGATAGGGACACAACTCCACAGGATCCAGAATATCAGCCGTATGAGCCGCTTAAATGGAGAGTTGAAAAGGGTTGGTTTTTCCACTATTGGAGAAAAGATGAATCTTTTAATGTGAGGAATCACATCATTTATGAGACATGTCCAGCAGAGGCAGACCTTCAAAAAGAGGCGTTACGGATCTCTGAATTTTACCACAATTACAAATGGCAGGATTGGACTGAGGAGGATGGTGGAAGAAGAAGCAGATGGAGACCACAATGGGAAGTCCGAGTTATTGCTCCAAAATATGATATGAATCATCCAAAGGAGTCGAAAGAATTCCTCGTGGTTGTGGCTGTGCATCATGTGTATGGCGACGCCATCTCTGGGCTTCATATGCTCCAATATGCTTTCTCCGATCAAAAAATTCCGCCATCTATTGTTCGGAAGCAAGTCAATGGTGAAATTATCAGTGGAGAGGAAAATGACAAAATGGCGATGGTTTCTGATGATGATGACCGTCTTGTTGACAAGAGGGAAGAAAAACAAAGAAAATTACTAATACTCTCCGTGTTTTCACCGATTATAAATTTTTTCCCTAGAGTGCACAGGATGATTTTGGAAATGTCCCGAGGTTTTTCAGAGTGCTACAGCTATAAAAACTATTGCAAGGAGGTTGATTCGCCAAGACGATGTGGAGTAACTCGATTTAATTTGACCAAGATGAAATCAATAAAACATCCAACTGATGGAAAATCCGTTCCCTTGACAACCGTTGTTCTCACCTGTGCCTCTGCTGCCTATGAAAAACTCCACTTGGTTAATGGAAAGAAAGCTCCAAAGAAAATCTGCGCCATGATGCCGTACGCTGCCTTTCCCTATAAACGTCTTGGCCTCTTGAATAATTTTTCTGGTGCTTGTGTCCCAATTCCAATCAGTATGAGCGTCGGCAGTAGCGACAAAGATGAGGAAAACCCACAAGAAGTCCAGACTCAGCGACTGGACATGATTCAAAATAGTATTAAATTTTCAAGTACTCGCGATAAATTGGTCGCCGTTTGGAATTTATCAAGTCTCTTCTCCCTTCTCACCATTCAAATGAACAAACTCATTCTGTGTTTGTCTACCAGCCCCACTATCGTCTATACAAATGTTCCAGCAACAATTCCAAAACATTTTACTTTTTTCGGAGGGTACAGTATCAAAAAGTTTTTTGGCTTCACTGCTCTCATCAATAAAACTCAAGGAACATTGGCATCCATAGTGGATAGTGAAAATGATGAAGTTGCTCTGTCTTTTGTTGTGGATGAGAGCGTGATGAACATTTCGCAGGATTTCCTCAATCAGTTTTTTAAATTCTTTGAAGAAGAACTGGAAAAATTGACTCGTGTATAAATTATAGAATACTAAACACTAAAAGAAAATTGTAACGTGTAACATTAATATGTAAAAAAGTAATAAATGATGTACAACGTTTTCACATTCAATGATTTATCACCACAATAAAAAAATTGACTTTATTTTATACGTTTACTTTCCATAAACATGACACAACGTAAATGATCATGAAACACGAAACATGTTAGTGTTCTAGAGTTCTATATTCTATCTTCTATAATCTATATATGTACAATAAACAATAAATAAGGATAAAAAATATGCATTTTAAATCTTTATTCTAAATATTACAACGGAACAAATAAAAAGTAACTACACTATAATTTAGATACTATGATCTATAATATACTAAATAACGTAGAATTCCACGATTGGTCCTCATTGAAATTTCGAGTTTTGATTGCCGCATCGATAAAATGGTAATGATTTTGCAATGAAGACTAAAATTCCATAATATGATCCATTGCATATGAAATATGAATTATGAACCGTTTGGATTTTATGCAATCGCAGAAAAAATAGAGCTGTGCACAGAACAAATATTACAACACGGAGAAAATTTTCCCGCCAAGCAATATATAAAACTTTTCATCTTTTGCACAGCTCTATTCTCTAAAATTTAGTTCCAGAATTGCCACTAGGTTTAAATTATAAAATCCAAACGGATCATAATTCATATGCAATGGCTCACATTATTACATATGCATTCTCTATAGTCGTGAAATCCACAGCCAGAATAATGTATAACAAATACCAAATAATGCTAATAATAATTTAAAAGCAACAATAATTAAATAGTTAAATATGTTCTACATCCACCAACATGTTTCTGTTATACAGATTGTATGGTACAAAGAAACTCAATGTAGGAAAAGTTTCCGAGGGTTTGGTCCAGGCAGAAATGTCTATCATAAAATAAATAAATGAGACAAAACACAAATATTATGAATTATGAGATGCTGTAAATCGTTAATGTAAAATGTAATTGAGTATCATGTATAAACATAATATGAAAATGTAATAATAATAGTATAATAAAAAATGTATGATAATAGCTTACTCGTAAAATTAAATCGCTTCACAGTTGCTTCAAATTCCTGTCGTAGACTCAACGGATGAAATGCATAGAGAGAAGACACATGTGAAAATACTTGATCTTTAGTCCCGATAAACCAACCCGAGAAATGGAGTTTTTTCAATTCTATACAGAAAAAAAATAACAACATTACAAATAAATAAAAAATAACAATAATGAAAATTATATTATTATTGATTTTGCATATTATAACAAAGACAGCTAATAGAAATTAGAAATAAAGACGTTCTATAAGAATACAAAATACAAAAAAATATATAAATGAGCTTACTAGTCATATTAAAAATCGAAGGATTTTCCCTAGTAACTTCTTCAACTTGTCCTTCCATTTCCGGTCTCCAATTCCTTCTCAACTCTTTACATTTTTCTAGAGGAATTCCACTTATTGCTGCATCCATCTCTCCGGGTAAGCCAGAACCCAGAGAATTAGTATCTGTCTCAGAGCGAATATAAATTTCCTCCAAATTTAAAAACCCAGCAGTCCAAATTGCTCGACAGATTTCTGGTAACACAGTCAAGTCATGATATAAAGTAATTCGAAGATTTTTGACATTAGGATAAAACATGGCTGCTTTTGTAATCCAGCTCGGTTGAAACACAGTGGCATAGGCATTGGAGAGAAAAAGTTTAGTGACACTTGGTGAGGAATTAGCTGGACAGAAAAGAGGACTGGAATTACTATCTGACTCTATATTTTTGATACTTAAATTGTCAAGGGAAGGGAAGACATCAGACACTTTTTGTCCATCTGGAAGAAATTTCCCATTCATTCGCAAAAAGACGTCCTTTATATACAAATCCTCAACCGTTCTCATAACAGGTAGTTGTAGTCCAATGAAAATGACTAGCTCTTCATACAAAGTTAATTCCTTGAGACTATTTTGACTGGATTGGAATAGAGTGTTAAGACCGGAGACAAGTACGGAGATATCTTCTGCCAAACTAAAACGAAATGAATCCATTTTAAGTGTTAATTTTTGTAGCTGGGGATTTCCATTTGCAAATCGAGTAAACCGATTAATATTCATTGCAGAAAATTCCCACTCTAATACATTTTCAATCAAATGAAATTTACGAGCTGAGACAAGGGCTTCGGTCCAATTTTTAGATGGATCAGTCACTAATTTTAGTTGAGGAGCTGATATTAAAATGTCTTGCACAAAATCACCATTCTCCTCAATTAAAACAGAAGATTCTGAATCGTCATCACAATTTACGAGGAGATGAAGTGCTTCTAAACTAGGAAGAATTTGTGATGTTTTCTCATTTTCCCCTTTCACTCCCTTTGCTTTGCCTTTTCCTGACTTGACTTCTTTTTCTTGTTTATTTGGTTCCTGTTGCTGCTCTTGTTGTTCTTGAGGTTCTAATAGTTTTCCTTCCGCATTCAAAGGCACAGACTTGAGCGAGAGGAATTTTAGATTCAAAGTCCATTTGAAAAACAAATTTCTGTAGGTTGTCATTGATGAGAAGAAGCTTTGGTTTAAAATTAAACTCTTGATTTCTGATCCATTCTCCCTGAGAAATTGTACAACATCCGATGAATTCAAATCACCTCCTTCAAAGTGGAATTGAGCACATGGAAATCGACGAGATGTTTTCCAACAATCCTCATTAAACTCGGAGAGAGATCCGAGACAGATATGCTGAAAATTCTTTGCAGAGTCAGACCATGAAAATCTCACTTGAAGAACTTGTTGATGTTTGTTGGAAAGAAGGTGAGAAGTTGCCTCTTTTTCCCACACTTTTGTCACAGTCCGAAGATTTAATAGTTCTTCCGTATCAAAATGACTAAGGATTTTTTGCACAATCTACAAAAAGAGTAACCATAACAATATATTATGAAATTATTATGACAACATCGCTTGTAAATTCTCTGCAATATGTTTGATACAGTATGATTTTTGCAATACTTTATAACTGTAATACATATTACATATTATACTCACCAATGCATTTGATAAAGCCTTTTGCTCTGAAGTTGGTTCCATAGAAAAGGGAGGAGAACTAGAACTTTTGTGTGAGCTTGTTGGTGATGGGGATAATCCATCATGCTGATTTCTACATCCATTTAGCATACCTTCAACCAGTAGCTTTTGTCTACCCAACAGCTGTGGAAAACTACACAATGTTTGAAGCCTGGCAGCGTTTATAATAGCACGGATCTAAAATTCACAAAAACAATAAAAACTATAGTAAACAATATTTTCTATCCTAAATTCTAAATTTTATTTAGATTATATACGAACTCAACGAGGTTTTAAAAATACTATACATTTTGTGCAAGGCGAGATCCAGAAACACAAACTCCCTCCAGGCATTCGTGCTGTTGTGTGTGTGAAAGGGCTTCAAAGTCTTGTATTTCCTGATCAATCAAGTTAAACGCTAACAATTCCTATTCAAGTATTCAAAGAAAATGATATAGCCACAAAAGTAAAAACCAAAGTCATTGAACATCGTTTGTATGCATAAAACGGTAATGATAATCGCAGTTCAATCAAAATTACACTATAATTTGTATGAGGTCTTACATTCATATTAACTTCTTCAGGTACTTTAGTATCAATTTTCTCTTTCGTTTTTCCCACTTCATTTCTATTTCCGGTTGATCTTCCTCGTCTTCCTTCTCGTGGAGCAGCACTTTGAATTCCATTTTTAGTATCATTTTTTATTCTTTTATTTCGCGTTTGATCACTACCATTCGCATCCTCGTCATTCTCAAGCTTCCGCTTCTTCTGACTTTTGCTCTTGTTCACATCCACTTCCGTCTGTTCTCTCCCTGACAAACGAGCACTTCGGCGAACCGAAACTGTCTGTAAAAGACCATGATGAATGATAGTTATTAGATTAATTTGTAATCAAACTTTTTTACTTCATCAAAATTAAGCATGACTACACGCTCATATTTTACATATGTTCGGTTAAATACATTAATATACATACTTAACTATAATTAACATGTAAATACATGCACAAAAATCTGTTTGTACTTTACCTGTAGTTTTTGTGAATTTGCTGTACTTTTCTTCTCCTTCATGTTTCCACCTTTAGATTTTTACTTATTGTTGAAACTTGAAACTGTAATTTTGGATTTTGTATGATGTATTACGAAAAGTGATGAAGCAAGAACCCAAAAGACTCCTTACATTATGTCAATAATCTGCGTGGTTAGTTCATTTTATACTTAACCAAATGCTTTAGCTTCAATCAGACTAATAATTAATGTAATCACACTAGAACACAGTTAAATCTCTAACTATAAAACAAGTTAATTAAAATAAAAAACTCCGTTTTATGAAAAATATGACAATGGGATGAAAATTTTTCAGATTTTTATACGTAGCTGCAAGGCTCTCTACAACATTCACAACTTTAATCTCATACGCAAAA
>JAQGBH010004556.1:0-16402 GCA_034698265.1 Sminthurinus aureus
TGTAAAGACGGAAGTCATATCAGCAACAATAAATGGATATATATCTACCAAGATATATATCTCTATCTATCTATCTATCATACTAAAGTTAGACTTTTTATATCCATCAAATATTTTAAAGCTATTTTGATACAGTAAGAAGGAAGATCAAATGTACATTTTAACTCTTTACGAATCCAGAAACTTTTTTTTCTACTTGCCATTGTATTTTGAAAAGTTGAAAGTATGCACTCAAATGAATTCCTGAATGTAATAGATATTGATGATTCTCATTGTTCGTTAAGATTTAAATCATGTGTCATTTACAAATAAGACATGGTAGCATTAATATCATTTCTCAGAGTGTTTTGTCTTACTAAGTTGAAGTACATGCATGTCCGTGTGTGATGTGTTATGGATATATAAATCTTGTTTATCAGGGCTTTTCTTGAGATAGGGGAAAACGCTTAGAGCATAGAGATAGAGAGAACAAACGGCTTTCCCTCAACTTCCGGATTTCTAATGTATAGATATAGAGCTTTCGTGTTCTTTAGAGCTGGAGGAATTCTGAATTCCTGTATTACTCAGACACTATTTTTTGGGGGGCAAGTGATATTGTGTAATCGATAAACAGCTCAATACGTAGAAGATGGCAAATGAATAATCAGTAATAGCTTTTGTGCCTAGTGTAAACTTACAATCTAAAAGGAAAAAGGCTAATCGTTTCGACGTGCAACGGATACTAAAATTTAAAATGTGTAAATACTTTATTTATTTTTACGCCTTCATGGAATTACGCATAAAGCTAATATTTTAGTTATCGAATACACAATATTATATCTTATATCCCTAAATATGAGGTATGATTTTACCTGGAGAAAATTATTACTCATCTCTGTATCCGTAATTTCCAATGTAATAAAATTCTAAATATGCTTACGGAGGTCAAATAGTTTTTCATAAGCTTCAAGAGTTTCCTTTTTTAAATAGCAAATTATGTTGCAAAAAAGTAGTGCTATAAAAAATCTACAGGAACAGGAACTCCGTACTAAAATAATATTCCATGCTGATAAAAATAAAACAAATCTGATGTTTTAACAGCATTCATTATTGGAAATCAACCAAGGGTCATGCATTATATATATTTATCAAAATACTAAAAAAAACTGAAACATGTTCAATGGTTAGATGAATTTTGAAAGAATATTATTATGATGTGTGTGTGAAGAAAGATGCCGTTACACATGAAATGTAAAATGAAAGTTATGTCGTCAAATTCTATCTGTCATAACTAGCAACCATCGAGGTGACGATGATATATTGAAAGCAGGCCGACAACATTGACATTTCAAGATTTCTTGGCTATGTAAATGCTGGGTATACTGTATGACGTAGGATATGACATATTAGTAATAGGGATCATGTAAATTTCATTTATAATTTTCTTCAACACAAGTTTTTGAATCATTTGTCTTTTTATTTACTAGACAAATACACAAACACATACACAGACACACACGTTGTAGATATTTCTAGCACCTCATGTCTATGTCGAAATGTTGAGTCACGCTATGGTCTGTCTCATCAAAGCTATTTTCTATCAATGAATTATCCTCTTCTTGTTGATTTTTCTTTTTTGCTTAATATTATTTTCAAAATAACAAAGATGATAGAATATTTTTTATTATATTATTCATTATTTTATGCCTAGAAATGAATATACGCATCAGTATACAATATTTAATAGATAAGAAAATTTATGCTTTTCATTGAAAGTCAATCAATTTTAACCGATCACTATTTTTAACTAACTGCGTATATTTCCTATGGAATTCATTTACATTTTAAAAGAGTAATAGATAAGGCCTTTCAAAAGTTGCGTTTTTAATTTTGAATCACAAGTGATTCCCTTGAAAGTACTAAAGTGTCATCTATTCAATAGTCACGGAATTATATGTTCCCATACTTTTAAATGAGAGTGTTGTTTTCTCGCTACTACACATAGATGGCACTTTAGTGATTTCAAGGGAATCACTTGTGATTCAAAATTAAAAACGCAACTTTTGAAAGGCCTTACTAATGATGTATTTTTGTGTATTTTTTAAATTTGTATTTAGAACTTTTGGAGTTTTTCAAAGCCCAAAATATCATCAATGAAAGTTCAGCTGAATCTCCTTCAGTTGGAACAATTTAGTAATTTGCCGAAAGATATTTAATTTTTAGCCCGATGATCTAGGTATTTCTTTTGGCTTTCACGAATAATTACGATTTAAATACTAAATCGCTCATTCGTTTCTTAGAAATACGAGAGTCTGATTTTTTTTATATGTTATCTTTTAAATTAAAAAAGCAAAAAGTATTCATCAAGTTGTGTGATGTCGTTTTAAATTTTATTTGTTTTCATCGAAAATCCAAAGCTTGAAATAAAATATAGATACAAAATATTTTGTCGAATAATAAAAAGAACTGAGTACAGTAAAAAGTAAAACAATTACAAGTGAATAAATGATGAACTATAGTTACAATAAAAATTGCAATTTGAAATTTAAAATACCACTAATTTACGAGTCCTCTGGAGTTTCCTTTGGAATTTCCTTTGACCCATCCTCTGAAGTCTCCTTTGACGCATCCTTTGACGCATCCTTTGAAGTATCTTTTGAAGTATCTTTTGAATTACCCTTTGAATTATCCTTTGAAGTACCTTCGGCAGTAGCATTTAACTTGTCAAGCTTTTCAACATCAGCAACAACGATTTTATCCAAGGTCAGGACATCGGCGTCAGTCGCTTTGAAATCGTTAGCTTTCTTAATATCTTCACACTTAGCGATGAAACTCTCGACGGCCTTTCGGAGCTCCATTGCAGCCGGTATTCGATCATCTGGCCCGCTTGCTGATTCTGTTGTTTTCGAATCGCCAGCTCGTCTATGTCTAATTTTCTGTTCCGATTCTTCAACGCTTCGTTTGGATTTTAATGATGGATTTTGACACAGACAGATTGGAGCTATGTCCGAGATGTTTGATTCTTCCAATGTACAAATTTTACCCTGATAGCTTCCTTCTGAGATTTCACTGCATTTAGTCGCACACATGGTGGAAATTTCAGCATCTAGACAGTTGTAATTGCCCTCTTTCTTCAACTCCTGCATTTTCAATTACAGAAAATAATTAAGGTTTTAAATTATGAAATATGGAACATTGAAGAATTACAAAGAAGAAAATTGGGGTTTTACAACAACAAAAAAATGAATAAAAAATGAAATAATCCTAAGATTTTAAAATGGTTCACAAAAAACCGAAAACAGTAAAAGACAAAAATAAGGAGAATAATTTTCTGTACCTCTTCACATTGACAAACTGGACTAGTTTCAGCTCCATGTTCATAAGAGTCCACACACACACTATCTTGACAAACTTGTTGACACTTTTGAAAAAGGACAGCATCACAAGTCACTTGGCTTTGATGCGGCTACAAAACGGACAAAACATTTAGCATTTAGAATATATTGATGGAATTTTTAGGAATGAAAAAGTTCATGTTTTTTATAAAAACTAAAAACTTGGTTTAGTTCCGAGTTTCTATTATTTAATCAATTTTATTTCTACCTTTGTGGCTGAACTCGTACTTATTTGACACCCAAGAATGAATATTATCATCACTGTTTTGACTATACGTGTCAAAAGTGTCAGGTGTGTCATGTTGTCCAGAGTCCAGAGGTTTTATTGTATTTTGAGTTTTGAGTAATAAAGTCAAAAATGGGCTTTTCAATTTTCAACTACAAAAAACGAGTAATTGAAAACTAGTGAATACGATTTGAAACACTCTTTTCTACCTTTTCACATCAGCTCAAACGTCAAACTTCGAAACTGTCGTACAGATAAAACAAACAATGTCATAATTTTATTCATTTGTTATTTCTTTTTTGTTGTTGTCATTTACAAATTCCACATTTTTCACTTTTCATCCATGCAAAACAAATGAAAACGATGGTCTGAATACTTCAAGCTCATTATATTGTGTTTTTGAGTTTTATTGAGTTTTGTGTTTTGATGTTTGCTGCTTCGATTACTAAATGTTTTTTGTTTTCTGTGGGTGAATGATCGGAAACAATGTCTTTCAATTTTTAGCCTAAACATCTCATAAGTTGATTTCTTATGCTTTTTTTTTTACTTATTTCATACCATAATAATTTTTAAAAGCTTTTTGTACAAAATGCTCAACCGCAAATGAAAAATGAATGAGGAACAGAACAGAGAAACATTTTCATTTTCTTTCCCTGTCGCTTTGCTTAGTTCTTATAATCAGTGTTAGTAATTTTATGATTTTATGAAAGCACAGGAGCAGTTGTTTACCAGTAGAACTAAGATATTTTTACTTCCGAATTTTAGTTTGCGTATTGAAAGCAAAACTGAATGTGGTAACTTTGTTCAGTAAATTTACTGAACAGCGGAGACTCAGATGATAAAACATTGAAAACATCATCATACAACATGCAATGCCGATGCTGGAAGACGTTAAACTTTGAGAAAAGCTGTGGAAAATGCGTAGATGCAGCTTGTATAAACACAATGCTTGATATTTAAAGTACATATATATATACATAGATACACATGCAAAGAAGTAGGAAAGCAGAGCTCTATAAAAGTATCACATATTCGGGTGCATCGCGTGTAGCTGTAAAGTGTGTATGTATAGTTTTTAGCATGTACGTGTTCAAATCAACGTATCGAGGGTTATCTTTTCAAAAGCAAAATGTCCCATGTAAAATGTACTGGACATTTTGCTTTTGAAAAGACAACCCTCGGTATCCTTCTGGAAGCTTAATGGAATCCTTCGAAACTGTTCTACGCTGTACATTGCATAGTGTACGCACGAGAATGCGTAGTTCCTTTGCTCACGCATCTCAGTTGATTATTGTACATTGACGAAGACGGCAGTCAAAAGTTCATGCTTGAACTGAAAAGCTTTATGTATTTCGTGTCTACTTACGGGAAAACAAAGATATTTAACTGAAAGTATTATTTGAACTGTATCAATAACCAATAAAAGTAATAGTATTAAATATTACAGAAACATTGAACTGAATTTGAAAATCATTTTTGATTCGTGCACAAAAAAATTCATCATAAAAATCAAAAAGAAAGAAGAACCGAAACTAAAAACAAAAAATACCCAAGATAAAATATTCTTCCGTGCATTGATTACTTTTGAGTGTTCTTCATAATAATACTACTCTCATGAATCAAAATGAAGGTTGATAAGCACCTTCATAAACTGTTGACACTGTGGGTTCGTCCTATACCCAAATCTCCACTTTTATCTGCTAATCAAATTTTAAAGCAAGAAGACGAAGCAAATGCAGTATTCAAACCACAACACTCACTCACCAAACCTTACAGAGGTAAGGGCCTCATTCAAAGTAAGACGAAAGGTGTAGAGTGTAGAGTTTAGACTCTAAACTTTAGAGTGTAGATTTAGACTATAGACTGTAGACGAATGCATGTTTTACGTTTTATCATTTCATTTTCATTTTTATACTGTTCAGAGTTTTGAGAATAGTAAAATAATTGAGAATCCTAAGAATAACAAACTTTGACCATTACAAACATTTAGAATCACTTGACTGGGTGAAGCCGAAATGGAATTTTAATGGTAACACTTTCATGACAAGCCAGTACATTGGACTTACAAAAGATAAACCTCATCAGTACGGCTCAATGTGGTGTTCAGAGGTAAAAGTTTCTCTAGTATCTACATATTATTGTACATATTACATCTTATACCTGATTTTGCATTATGCTCTCATTTCGTAATTTATAAGGTTAAACAAAATTGTAATAATGTGGTTTGTAATTTTTTGTAAAAAAAGCCATTATCAATGGAAAACTGGATGACAGAAGTCAGATTCCGAGTTCATGGTGGAAAACATAATTTTGGTGATGGTCTCACTCTGTGGTGTACTCAAACTCCTCCTGTAAAAGATCCGGGCGACAACTTTAGCGGGCTGGCTGTTTCTATTGACACTCATAATGATCATCACAGACATGGAGATGCTGTCATTTCTGCACAAGTTCATAGTGGTCAACAAGAAGATGGAGAACCTCGAGTGCTTGACACTTGTGAAGCCAACGTTAGGAATCTCGTTCATGATCCTTGGATTCAAGTTGCTTATTTTAAAAACCTCCTCACAGGTAAAGAGTAAACTTGGTCAAATACACATATCATGATATAAAAATCATTTTGCTGAAAAGTGCAAGTAGTTTTGTATGCTTTTACAGAAATTTTGATGTACAGAGTACAGAGTAATACAAATATTTCTTGTTTTCCACCTCTTTTTTTAGTGTCCATGAATAACGAAGGAAAAGAAGATTGGATTCATTGTTTCACTGTTCCTGGCGTTCTACTTCCACGAAATTGCTATTTGGGAGTGTCGGCAAATACAAGCGATCTCTCAGATCATCATCAAGTCATTGAACTGAAAACATATGAACTTGAGAAAGATAATTCTGAAACTTAGTCATTTTTTTTTTGTAGAATTTTTCATTTAGACTGAACCTACAGAGAATCGGTTTGTATTTTGTACATAACGAAAAACTTTTTATTTATTATCCATTATTTATTATAATCGATAGTCAATACTTTTATACTTGTGTATTCTGTAGGTGTAAAATATTCTATTTTAGTTCTTAGTACTATGAAACGGTTTGTGTATATTATGTATTGTACATTTACAATTTACAGCGTAATACTTATGTTTTATGTAGACAACAAAATGATTAGTATTTTGTGTAATAATTCTTAATTCTAAATTGACGTTTGCATTGAGTGGATTGTATCGTCGTTTATCGGAAGTATGCGAAACTCGAAATTAAAAATAAAATGATAAATGATAACAAAAGAATAAAAGTAATCAACCAATTATATTTTTTTATCAGTTGATTTGTCTACTCTCAGTAAAATGTTTTCACCTACTCTGATCTTTCATCGTTCATTTTTTATCTACTGCTTTCTCTTTGTCATTAAAAGCTTTCTCTTAACAAGTTCTCGTTCGTGCGTAGTGAAAAGTGAGTAAAATGAAAGAAGAACAGCGGCCAGTTTAAGAGTCCCAATACAATAATCAGATACAGTTTTATTGGACGAAAATCTAAGTAGTTGATCGTTGATTGACAAATTCAATTATAATTATTTGAGTGATATCAGCAAAACTAATTTAATAAAATTTCAGTCTCCGTTCTTGGAACTTTAAACTATAAAATTTGAAAGATTTAAGTAAGGACTAGACCAGAGACTAGATTTTGACAAGGATTCTTTGGTTTGGATATGTAATATTTTAACAACAACAACAGCCACAAAAAACTTCAGGGCAACAGTTAGCAATAGCTGAATTGACTGCAAATCCGGGGTATAGTCCAACTGATAAGTCGCGATTGCATGGTGAACAAGTAGATGAAGCTCCTGTGTTGTAAAAGTTTCCATTTTCACATCCGCAACAACAATTTTTACAACCACAAGTAGGATTTCCTCTGGAGCACTTGCTACAGTTACAATTGTTGTTGTTGGCATCACCATTATTATTATTATTATTGTTATTATTGCAGGAGCAACAATCATTACAACCACAGCTACATTTTGCAACAGTAGTGCAACAGGAACCTCCTCTGTTATTATTACAGTTGTTGTTGTTGTTGTTGCTGCAACTTGTTCTTTCAGAGCAAGGGCAATCTCCATCATTGTCATTATTATTATTATTATTATTATTATTGCAGTTTCCACAAGTATTATTATTATTGTTGTTGTTGTTGTTGCATCCACAGCTATTTGAGTTTCTATTACATCCACATGAATTTCTTGAGCATCCTTCACCACATTCGCAACAACAACTTCCTGAATTTTCACAACCTGAAAATATTATGAACGAGGATAAAAAACATTAAGAATCATTTTTAAATATGAAATAAGCATTGAAAATTAAACAGTGCTGAGTATTATTTTTTTATTTTTACCATTTCGTTCCTTGCAGCAACAACGACCACATCCACAACCGCACTTACAGCCACATCCGCTATTACACCCGCATTTGCATCCAGATTTTGAAATGAAACATCCTGAACCGGGTCGGATCTGATCTTTTGCACAAGGTCCGTTACAGCTTCTAAGATTCACCGATTGTTGACTTCGACAGTCTCGAGATTTACAGCATGATTGATTATTCCGTCCGCAACATGAAGTGCATGGGCAACAGCACTGGAAACAAAAACAAAAGTCCACTATTAATCATCAATAATAATCCTGAGTATATTTTGCACAAAGTAAAAATGAAGTGGAGGAATAAGGATTTTGAATGTAAACAAAAATAGTTATAGTATAAAATATAAAATTTACCCAACGGTTGTTGGCGTCCGAGCAACAAGAACTACAGCCGTACCCTCCACATTGTCGTCTATTAATGCCGCCGTTCCAGCTCATTAGATCAGCACAACCTTAACAAAAAAAAAACAAATCACGAGTCTCAGTATATAAAAATAATTTCATGACCTTTTCTGTGTTCTGTATCAATGAAAAATGAAAGTGCATAGTGCATAGATTGTCCTGATTAGATTACCTGTGCATCCACAACATCCGATGCAAGGACCAGTACATCCACAACCGCAACAACTACACATTTTTACAATAGAATTTGGTGCAAAATTTGATGAGGAACAAATAAGGAGTTTGAAAATATTCACTTGTCAATTTAAAAGGTGCAATGTGCGAGAAATTTTTCAAGAATTTTAAATTTTGAAGAGGATGAACAAAAATTTGATGTTGTTGGGACGGGAGTCTGCGAGTCAATGGTCAGTGTGCAACAAATCAAAATCGTTCATTACGTTCTGTGAATTTTGGAACCAGTTTTTGGACGAATGAAACGAGGCGATGGAATTTGATATAAGCGGGGTGTGAAGTGTGAAGTGTGAAGTTTCAAAAAGTGTGCCTATACCACACTAGACCCCCTATACCCTATATATCATAATCCATAATCCATAATTCATGAATTTCATAATCAACTATCAACTAGAATGTGATATGATTTCCATGGTATTTCACTGGTTTTAGCTGCATAAAAGTTTTACGTGTTTTTTTTGTTTTCATTGTTTGGAGTTTGGAGTTTGGAGTTTGGAGTTTGGAACTGCGAAAATGTGAAATGACGGAAATTAAATTACATATGTGCAAAATGATCGTAAAGTATTCCTCCTCAGGACAAAATTTCCTCCTTGTTCGTTGATTTGATGACGTACAATGTCCCAGGCATTTATTCATCAAGCCTCGGAACAAAATCTAGACTGGCGAGAGGATAAATCATCATTCATAGAAAAACTTGATTTCTTTGTCAAACAAAATGCGGATCGATTGGGAGACATTACATTTATGGTGGGAAGTCAGGAAGAGAGAATTAGAAGTTTCAAGGCCATTCTTATGACCGCATCCCCAATATTTGAAAGGATGATCAATGAGTCCATGGAGGAAAATGGTGACGTAGATTCAATCCCTCTTCCGGATGTTCAAGCAAATGTTTTTAAGGCTTTCCTTGAAGTAGATCATTTCAGATTTCAGGAGTATTTTGTTCTCCCATTTATAATTTACTCACACAATTAAACATAAGTCCCAGTACTGATTATTAAAAATCCAAATTACAATAGAAAGTAGAAAGTAGAGAGTAATAATAATAATAATTTTCATTATTATTGTTTTCATTTGTGTAATGTTGCAGCTCCTCTTGAAAGAAGAAAAAAGTCAAGATTATTTATTAGAGTTGAAATTGAGTATTGAAGATTTGGTTCATCTTCTTCAAATTGCCAAGAAATGGAAAGTGACAGAATTACAAGCTCTTTGTAGAGATAATCTTCGGAAAAGAACTACACGATCCACCGTCATCATAATTTATGACACTATTCAGGGACTTGATGAGGATGATTTGGAAAAAGCACTATTTGAATTCATTAAAAAGTATGCAAAGTGAAAACAAAAAACCTATTTCATATATGTATGTAAAATTTTCTTCGTTTATGTTTTATGTCTATAGTCTGTACTTTGCTTTAATTTTTGATCCTGAATCCTGATCCTTTTCACTAGAGACATTGACTCCCTTGTGACCACAGAACAATTCACTCGCCTTCCTAAAGAAAGCCTGGAGCAACTTTTGAGTGATAATACACTAGCAATTGATGAAGTTAAATTATTTGAAGCTGTTTATACTTGGGCAGAAAAACAGTGTGAAAAATACGACATTGAAAAATGTGGACCAAATATTCGTGGTGTTTTAGGAGATTGTCTCTTTAAAATAAGATTTCCACTCATGTCTGCTCGAAGTTTTGCTGTGTCAGTTCTACCAAAAAATTTACTGACGAAAGAAGAGGTCGCTGCTCTCTACACTTATATGGCTCTTTCAGAAGCGGATCGGTAAATAAAATTAAAAAAAATTCAAATTTTGTCATGAATAATAATTAATAATTATTCTTAGGATTTTTTCTGTTGAGCCTGTTTTATTTTATTTTATGCAATCCAGAGAATCCTTTGACATTAACGGATTTGTTTTTAACACTGATAAGAGAACTCCAAAATTTTCAGAAGAGTCCGTACTTGTCATGAATTTCTTTGAAAAACAGGATCAACCAGCTTTTGTTTGTAATGGAAAAAGTCACTGGAATAGGTGGACAACAAATGATTGTTTTTTTTTAGCTATTTTCAATAATAATGGAAAATTGCTTAAAATCTAAAAGTTTCAAAGCTTAAAACTGTCTCGGAATGGAATGACTTTTGAATTTTGAATGAAATAGGATTCGAGTAGACAAGCGTGTGGTAATATTTAACCTCGGGTTTCTGGGTCCAGTAAGTGAAGATCACGTTTATCAAGTTACTATTGATGTTCGTCGTGGTTTGGATGGGAAAAGTATTGGAAGGAAAGAATGTGGTGTTTTTGCAAAGGCACAAGAACTTTTCTATGTAGAATTTGACTATCCCGTAGTTTTAGAAGCAAGAACTTGGTATTGGATTGACTATAATTTACAGGTTAAACAAAATTACAAATGAATAATTTTCTTCAAGTTTTGCATAAAAAAGGAACGTTGAGCATCAAAGAAATCTACGTTATTGGATTTCTTAATTTCATTTTCAGGGTGCTGATACACAATCAACAGCGACGCAATATGGCGAAAGAATGGATATCACTAAACAAGGAATGCATTTTTCATATCAGATTCATAGTCCAATCGGACAACTTCCAACAATATGCTTTGCCTGTGTAGATAAAATCGGACCGTGATAAAATTAAAAAGATTCAAGAAATAAATAAATGAAAAAGTTTTAAATTAACAAAATTATAAGTCCAAGTTCCAAAGAATTTATTTCTGTTGTTCAGAATTAGGAATCATATTCCACTTTTTTTTGCCAGAATTCCCGCAGTTTGAGCTTTGAGCTGAATTATGTTTTAAGGTAGTCTGCAGTCTGCAGTATGATATTTATGTTTATCTTCGAAATTGGACAGCATCAGCCTCCTCCTTGAGACGTCAGAACAGCGATGTACTACTACTACGATGTTTCTCCGTTGTTCTTCACGTGCATAAACCAGCTCATTGTTGTATTTTTTCCATGTGTGTGCATAATCACCATGAAATAACCTTGAAATTATCCATAAATATTTTGTTATCAGTGGCGCCTTGCGTCCCTGGCTTTAGCCTTACAATTTAGGCAAAAAATTCCATTGTGCAAAAAAGAGGTTCTTAATTCTTAACACGCGGATGTAATAAACCAAATAATAGGCAAAGAACTATAAATCACCGAAAATGTATGAAATTTTTAGCTCTTTTCCATTACTTTAATCTGTGTTCCGTGTAGTTGAGAAAATATAATTTGGAATTGGTAAACGCCTAAAAACTTTTCTGAACTGAGCTTGCACATACATGAAACTGACGGCTCCTCTGATAAACAAGGTCTGAGTTTGAGTTTGAAGCTGTAAACAAGTGAGGTAACAAGTGTATACACTTTTATGACTCAACACGATATAATTAAAGTTGAATGTACATTCCTGTCGCGACCATTACTAAAAACATTTACATTCTTTTCTCTCCTTTCCTCTTTCTTGTTTTCTTTCCACTTTCAACTAAACCGAATCACCGAGAAAAAACTTCAAATTGTAAACTGCAAAATCTCAAGTTTTCCTCTCTCTGCTAAACTTTAGAAAATGAAGGTTATTATCTTTGTGAGTTTCGTATTGGCCGTTTTCGCACTTTTCTCGAGTGAGTTTTTTTTAATTTAAAACTTTGTTCTATGTTGTATAGTAAATAGCAACTCATACAGACAATTAACGGACTGAACATTTCGACTCTGTTTTTTTTACAGATCTGGCGGAAGCGGGACACACTTTTGAACCAATTAACTTGAATAAGCTGAAAAATGCCACACGGAGAAAGCAGGACTGAAATAGAAACATTGGAAAATACACCACGTCTTTTGTTTATTCAGTGATCAATGTTTTTAATTATTTTAAATTTTTAACCTCAAACTATAAGTTTCTTTTGTAAAAAGGACTGGAATGGGTAATAAAATGTTGAACTATTTTTAAATCAAAATTTCAAAGCCACATTTTATGTACGATTTTTGGATTTCGATGTTCGAAATTCATAAAAATTATCACAAAACGTTCTAGATTCTAGAAAAATGGAACAACTCAATTTCTCCTCAAGTCCATGCAATCTATCAGATGGCATGGATGGCAAAAGCTTGCTCTTTGCCGATTGCGTAATAAAAATTTGTCATTTTTAGTATCATCCGTTTGTTTCAAAAAAAATAATTATTATTCAAGAGATATTATTTTACATAACGTTTACGCATGATATGTTTCATAATGTTACGTCCGTATTCTTTTAATTTTTACGATGCGAAGCAGAGTATTGTAATCGTCGTGTCCGTCCGTCCGGCCGTCCGTCCGTGGACATCGGGGTAATGTGAGACAACAAGTTGGCGCCATCTAGCGGGAGAGTTTTGCAACTCGACCGTGGCGCCATCTAGCGGGAGAGTTTTGCAACTCGACCGTGGCGCCATCTAGCGGACATTTTTTCAAAAAATTGGACACGCTTGTTATCTTTGAAATTTGTAACAAGTTTTTACTCTGCTTCGCATCGGGAGCCTAAAGCATTTATGCTTTCTAGGCGATATAAAATCCTCACAGAGTGAGGATTTTTAACTTTATTTATTATTAATATAGTCATAAAATATGACAAATAATAATAATGTCACTGACAACTTTAAATATTATATCATATTTAAAATATTTTCAGAAATATTTTACTCCATACAAAAGTTATTAGCTTTTAACCATAATACATACAATATATGTTAAACGTCGCTGTATCTATGTAGGAGTGACTAAGTCTTATCTTATTTGAATTCTAAAATATAAACTTTTCCATTTGAAAAATTATAAAAGTTGCTGATATGGCCACTAGCTGTATAAGATTTCATCAAAAAATCTTCTTCACTAATTTAAAAACAAAATAAGAGAGTATAAATGGAAGTGCATACACAGTATAAAGTATAATACATAGTACACAGGGGTATGTGATTATCGATAGTGAAATATGATCAGACTCCATAAATCTTTCGTTGTTTTTTATCCATTTTCTCTTCATTCTCCGTTTTTCGTCCTATCGTTCAAGTAAACAGTAGTTAATGTTAGTTCATACTGATGATCTCTCCCATCAAGGTTCCTTCGTACTCCATCACTTTACTGTATTCAGATGTCGAAAATAAATATGAGATGGAATGGAATAACCTCGTAAATTCATGGCTAGTACTATACTTTAAGAAGAAGAAGAAAAAACAACATGCTCAAAGAATTCATGAACAAGCACTACTGGACGATGTTCATGATTCATGATATTTATGTAAAGTATAAAATATGCATCGTATTATGACATCTCTTCTTCCTCCCATTATTTATGCTTATATATATATTCTAATATGATTGAGAAAAATTATTATGAAAGGCATAAACATCATCATTATTATTATACTGATAAAAACACAACGATTTAAATGAAATACTATTATTTTATTTATGTATTATCAAAATCAACTGCTCTCATTAAAATTTTAATTTTTATGGCATCTTTATGTAAAAATAAACGGTATTTACATCCTATTCAAAACCAGCAGCATCAAACATAATTTGCATGAATTACATCCTAAAACATGCAATTATCTTTTTTCAAACTTCAAACTGTCTCACAATCATACAAAATGATGTAAAATATAAATGAAATAGAGATTGATAGAAATTTCCTGTGGATAAAATACTCTATAATTTGTACTTCCTTAACAATCAATGATTACAATTTACAATAACTATCATGTTTAATCAAATACAAATATTCATCAAAATTAATATAAATGAAAATAAATTTATGTCAACTACAAAGGATCACAATCAGCTTTGATGTTGATAGCAACAACAAACCACACGCAAATAAACGTTGACTTGATCAATAAATGAAACTTGAGCAATCAACAAAAACAGGCAGCAAAACAACAACAGGGACTACGTAGATAAGAACTATGAGTAATGAGCAACATAATGTATTATAACAAAACAAGTATTATATATGTATATGTATATTATAATACTCCATCACAAATTAAATGGATTTTGATTATAAGTATGGTGTCATTTACGCTCAAAAACTCAAAAGTCAGATCAGCTTTATATAACATTATTACTATATTTTCTTTAATAAAAGTAGTACACAAGACACAAGATGATAGGGACAAGGAATTGCAGGATAAAAATTAAATTCTAAAGAGTACAATCATCAAAGAGCTTGTGGCAAATTACTCCTGTTTGTTCCAAGACAAGTGAAACATGTAATTTTTTCAAAGGGAAAAGTGAGAAAAAGAGAAAGAGAATGGACAATTATTGTTATTGGCACATCACAAACAAAATCAGGCTGACTGTTTTTGTACCCTTTTCTCTCTTTGATTGACATCAGAGTGTACTTATTTATTTCCTGAATACCTTTCGTGTTGAGTGTTGAGGTATATTTGTGTTTGGATTTTGGTAAAGTGGATAACGAGAGAAATGAGAGAGTCTATTATGTATGTTGCTCGATATGACTATTAAGCTTCTCTCTCTCTCTCTTTCATACATTTCTCTAGATTAAAGCCAAAGTCAACCGGGAAAGTAACTACAACTTGTAGTGTACAAGCTCTAGCAAAGTTTCCCGTACTTTCTCTCATTTCTCTATACAATATTTCCAGGATACAAGACACGCCTGTTTACAGCGATCGTCCAAAATGATTCGTCAACGACGACATTAAGTTGCCATTGGAAACTCTGACCTCGCTCGTAATAGCAAATATGTAGCATATCATCAATATTTCAGAGCAAGACATCTTTCTACATTGTACATGGTATGTTTGCCTCTTGCCTATCTACTACGGTCACAGTATCATGCCAACTTATATAATACTGTCAATATGTGCACATAGAGAGTTGGCTTTTACTCCAAATCCGCTTTCTTTCTTCTTCTTACTTAGTTCTTTGTACAACCATAATATACATGGCATGTATTACATGCATACGTACATACATACAGACATTCAATCCCATAATACACAAGGCCATTATTTTCACCTTTCCTTTTGCACCCAAACCTCACTCAATACTTTTTGGGGACTACGAATCCTAATGGAACACTTTACTACTAAAAGGACTAGACTAATACAAAACAGATGTACAATACAATATAGTAAAACTGTCTACAAATATACATGAATAGTTCATGATATGAAGTTGCTGTCGTCGTCTGCATATCTACGTTGATATCCATCAGCAAAGTAAACTATGTACAATTTACACTGTACAGCATGTGACTATAATCACAGGATCCTATCACATTTACCAGAAATGCTTGTATAAGACGATGACTTTTCGTTTCATCATAGTCGAAAAAGGCCGAGACCGGTATACAGTATAGAAGCTAAAGTCCATACGCTTATCAGCAAGTGAATCCCAATGACGGAGATATGTGTACATAACATATTTTAATTTTACCTCTAACTCACATAATTTGATTCATTATGATATTATGAAATTAAGTCAATCATTGCTCTCTGTCATTCCCGATTCGTCTTTTATACATAAAATACATCCACTGGGTAAACATGTTATGCCATTAATGCATAATTCATTATTGATAGAATCTGTTAATTTCCCACTCAAAGTCTCGGTTCCAATTTTAACCAATCATCAATACGTTATCTCTCTCTCTCTCTATCATATCGTAATCAAAATAATTTACAAAAAAAAATGACCAAGATACACTGAAAACCCGATATAGTGAACCGCGATATAACGAACTACTCGCTTTACCGAACCATTTTGTCCGGTCCCGG
>JAQGBH010004557.1:0-16402 GCA_034698265.1 Sminthurinus aureus
GTTTTTGGGTTCCTAAAAAATAGTCGTGCTGGACTATTTCCTTAACTGGTACAGATACCCACATGTTTAATTTTTGGTTTGTCGAAAAAAGAGTTTTGTCAAATATCTGGGAAACGTAGTGACGAAAAAAAAAATAAAACTAAAATAAAACAAATTAAATGGAATTATTTTAAACGGCGGTTGTTTTTATGGAAAGGTAAAACTGTAGACTGTCACAACACTAGAGACCAAAAAGGGGATGAGCTGGAATCAAAATGCAATGGTTATTTTTTGCCCAGGTGCTAGAGCAGAATTCTTCAAAATCCAGGGCTGGAACTTGGCCACTTCCGTGTACACTGAAATTCAAAGAGTGAGTTTAGAGTTTAGACAAAAGTCCGTACATTCCAATTGTGAATTGTGAATAATTTATTTATTTTGCAAGGGGAAATTTATATTATTGTAAAAGTAAAATTTAGAAATGGTCAAACATTTTTACCTCCGGGTTTTTTAGGCTGGGCGCTTTCGTGCAAATAAAAGAAACAGGATTTAATCAATAATCAAGTCAATGGCAAACACTTTGGTAATTTTATCAATAGTTTATAATTCCTAATGGATCTATTTTAAGGTCAAAAACCGTCCAGTTTTTACGGTTGATCTGCGATTTGCGGTCTGAGATTAAGTCATTAATTTTGTGGCAGTGTCAAAAAATAATTATTACCAGCCAGAAGCTCCCTAAAAAATCACAAGAAACATTGCATCTTCATTTCAGTACGAACTAACGAAAATTGTTTGGGTTGGTGAACCAAAAAACTTTTCTAGTTGCCTAGTAAAATAAACTAAAATACGCACCCAACTCGCAATCCCAATAACAATATTGTCTGCAAGAGGTCCGCCGCTATCTCCTGTGCTCAAAATATTCAAATTAAATGGTAAAAAAATTGGCTTTCACTAATATGTATTGTTGTTCGTGTGTGGTAAAGAGTCAACATAATAAATATAAGATTTTCAGTAGCAAAAAATTCCTCACCTTTGCAGCTGTGAAAAAACCATGGAAAAAGTGTACGGTGCACAGAATTGAGAAAATAAATATTAAAAAGATGTGGTTTGAAATTTTGAAATAAACAAAATAAAAAAATGTGTTGTTCCACAAGAAAAATGGGCCAAAGGAACTTTATAATTTATGCGCTGCAATCGCAGAAAAAATAGAACTGTGCACAGAAAAAATATTACAACATTAAGAAAATTTTCCCGCCAATCAATTTTCAAAACTTTTTAGCTTTTGCACATCTCTATTCTCTCAAAGGACATGGGAGGCAAGTAAAGGCTATTTTGCCCCCCGTCCGATCGGGTCCAAATTTGGTACAGAGGTACTTTAGACCATGGGGAACAATGTTTGTGAACTGAATTTAAAAGTGATTGCCCTGTTTGACCTCTGGAGGTCACCAAAGTTGAGAATTTTTTGTTGGACATTGACGCCGTTTAAAGCTTTTATTCAAAATTTTACAGGTATTTTTACACTAAAACTCATTTTGCACGTAAACCTTTGAAGTTAGAAACCTGATGACTTCACAAAAAATGATCAGCATAAAATTCTCTATCGATTGATACCCATTTCAGATTTGTTCACGATTTTTCTTTGGTTACGAAATCCCATAGCAACAGAATTTTGTTTACGAGTAACTAATGTGTCTGTTTGCTTGCATCTCCAAAAACGTTTTCGGTCATTTTTCAGCCAATTATCAACATTTTTGGACAGGATAAAAAGGAATTAGTAAATTTAGCCTACAAGCAACAACTTTTATTTTGGAATGACCCCATCCAATTGATACTTTTCTCACAAAATGAGAAAATATTCAATTTTCTTCACAAAATCCCAAAAATCCAAAATCCAGGATAACGAGTGATGCATAAGTAATAAAAACTTGATTTTCGGCACAAATTTACTTTGACCCAAGCCCCACTATATGAATTAATAACATTTGAAAATTTCCAATATTTGTGGATTCCCGGCCGTTTTGTGGGCTTTACTAATTTGTTGAGTATTCTTCCTGGTCTGAAATTTTTTTGATTTTTTCAGAAAAAGTGTCTTTTTGCACCATCAACAAAATATTCTTTTTCCCGAGCACGACACTTTTATAGTTTGGCTGTTCTGATTAAAAGCCTTTTATTTTATGTGAATTTAAAATTAGTCAATTTGATTATATTTTGATTGTGTTCAGATAACTGCTCAAAATGATTCTCTTGGCCTACTGAGTCTCAATTTAGTGAAGATTTATAATTTTTTCACCTTTACGGCCTAATATTTTTACCTTTAGTAAAAACGGTTTATTCCTCTTTAAAATATTTGTTGACAATTGATCCAAATGACATTAGTCTCACATGGCAACAAAACAGAAAAAGCCAAATACGTTTGCTTACAAAATGAGTGAACAGAAGCTGGTAAAATTTCCCAAAGTCTCTCAAAAAGTCGTATCGGAGGAGGCAAAAAGGGTTTAAATCGTAACTAAAGGGATCTGTGATTTTTTTCACATTACTTGTTTCATTTTTGAATACGAAGTCGATTATTTGATTGATTTTTATTTAAAAATTATTACGTCATGAAATAATTTGAAAAGGGTACCACCTGATAGAGAATTTTATGCTGATCATTTTTTGTGAAGTCATCAGGTTTCTAAATTCAAAGGTTTACGTGTAAAATGAGTTTTAGTGTAAAAATACCTGTAAAATTTTGAATAAAAGTTTTAAACGGCGTCAATGTCCAACAAAAAATTCTCAACTTTGATGACCTCCAGAGGTCAAACGAGGCAATCACTTTTAAAGTGAGTTCACAAACATTGTTCCCCATGGTCTAAAGTACCTCTGTACAAAATTTGGGCCCATTCTGACGGGGGTGCAATTTTACTTTATTTGCCTCCCATGTCCTTTCTAGAATTTGTTACAAAATTACAAAATTATATCATGCAAAAGTGGACTTTAAAAAGAAAATGGTATTGTTCGAGCAAGAAACAGTCCTGTACCGTGATTTCAAATTGTGACAAATGATCGCAATGAAATCCTACTTTTTATTTAATCCGCAGCAGACAAACTTAAAAAGATTCATTCCCAATTCCCAATTCCCACTTTTGATAATAATGTTTAATCAGAACTGTGAATGTTTTACACACAACTAAAACTGTATAATGAAAGGATATTGTTTGCATTGAAACACTTTTCATAGGGCTTCAAGGCGGATAATAATAATAATCAGAAAACACCATGCCATGCCATGCACATTCTGATTGTGGTTTTACCATTACCATTTTACTGGACATTTACATTTACCACTTTGATTTACATGTATATTTTACCCGTCATTCTCTCACTTGTCAGTTTTATTGTGGGCTGCGGATGATGAATCAAAATTGCGACCAATGGAAATACTCTGCCAGCTTCCAGCTTCTGGCTCCCAGCTTCCAGCTGCCAGATTCTGCAGACAGTAGATGGTGTAGACTGAGTTGGAGCTTTTGGTTCAAGGGAGATTTTGCTGATTGTGCCACAAACAAAGTAGGATTATGATTATTATGATTGAGGCTGGTGGCTGGTGAATGGGCGTCGGATGAGCACAATAATTATAATTATGACACAAGTGCTGATGAAAATGAGGTGGATATTAGATGCTAAATAACCATTTGCATACCTTACACATTACACAGATATTATCGTCAAGAGAAAAGGCTACAGCTTGAGCTCCCGTGCCTTGATAATTATCACCATCACCATTCTTGTCATGATGGAGAATAACCGAAAAATGTGTGATAGTTTTCTACACTCGGCAGTGCTACATACATGAATATTTGCAATAAACACATACATACATTTACTGCTGGAGGTTGGAGAAATATTAAAATTTTAATTATGAAATAATATTTTACAAATTTTCCTACTATTCTTCTCTCTGTTTTTTCTGTCTTTCTGTCTAAAAGATCGTAACTACGAAAAGTACGATATTTCAATTTTCCGTGGAACATGGACATATTTTTTTAAGGGTTGACTCTTGATCATTGCTTTTATTATTATTATTGTTATTATTACAAATGAAATGGCAAAGCCCCATTTTCTAAATCACACAGCGTACGCCGTATAAATGAACACATAGTCATGAAAACATTATGAATAAATTCATCTTTTAAATAGGTTTTTAGTCCTTATCATACAAAAGCTTTTGTTTCATTTCCAGTTTCCAGCGCATTTGCTCTCTCTCTCTCTCTCTCTCTCTCTACAGATGTGAAAGCTTATTATGTACATTGTAATTTGTAATTTGTACGGTGTACAAAGTACAAAGCAGAAACGTCCAAATACAGCTAAATGTAACAATGACCATTTTCAGCTCGTTCAAACTCTCTCTCTGCTCTCTGGATGAGCTTCACATCAAAATTATTTCAACATTTGACTCGGCGCTCATCATGAGCACAATCATCGTCATGAACATAATCATCGTCCTTGTCATTATCATTATTTACACACGAAAATGAATGTTTTTGTAATCATCATAAGCTTGGACAATTTTCCTCTGTAATTCAATGTACATTGCACACACATGGATAATTCAACACGAACAGAGAACAGAGAACAGAGAACAGCTAAAGAGCAGAATAGAAAATAGAAAATCCTGCCATCAGAGTCCACGAACAGTTGAAATATTAATATGAAATGTAGTTCAAATTCCGAATGGCAAGTTGTATAAATGTTCCGCGATTACCCGTTGCCATTTTTGCAATATAAAAACCCTCCAAATTTTAAATTTCATTACATTTTTATGTTTTACGTAATCAGAGCACCGTTTGGAAATTGGGTGGAATAAAAAAACCCATCAGTGCTCAATTGCTCATCATATGTAAAATTATGCAAAAAAGCTTAAGTAAAATTCATTGTTGCCTGGTAAATGGTAAATGGTAAATAGCAAAAAAAACTGGTAACTGCAAACTCCATGGAGACTACAGCAAGCATAAAAAAATAAAATGTATTAGGTATAGATAGTTAGGAATGCGAAACCAAAGACAAAGACAAAGACAAAGCCAATTTCAAAAGTCAAGGAATGAAAAAAATGAGTAACATTTTGCATTTCGTAATATTGTTTTTTGTGTATTCCTTTTTTTGGGTTTTTAGTTTCAGTTTTCTCTTTCTGTTTCCATTTTTTGTGTGGGATTGACGGGTTTACATCTTGTTTTGACAATTTGTAACAATAAGCGTCATGTTTATAATATCCAAATATGGATCCAGGATCCAGCCTTCTCATCATCGTCTCACATTGTATGGTAGAATATACAGAAGGAAAATGTCAAAAAACTAGAGGGGAAAACATTAAATTTGCGTACGTGACAACCTAATATATTGTTTAAAAAGTAAATATGATATCGGTGCCTAATGTAAATGTAAAAGGAACGACAGAGACAGCGAGAGAGAGGAAAAACGAAAAGAGAAGAAAAAGAGTGGAAAAAACTTTTAGACGAATGACTCGATTTTAACTGTGGCTGTGACTCTGTTTCTGTCTCTGTCTCTGTTTATATCTCTACACAGTGCATGTGTCATGTTTCACTTTCTTTCTCCAAATACCAAAAGAGCTCCGTTATGCTGCATAATACATGATATATAAATGTTAGCATGTGTACATTGTATGTAATCTGGAGGAACATGAGGAAGTGGAATGAAAAAACAGTGGTTGCAACTCGCATGATACAAGTTTGGGGTGTATTTACTATTTACTATCAAGCTATCAAGAAATGACGGGAAGAAAAGAAAGAGAAGAGAAAAGAGAGAAGAGACAGATGAGAGATGAGGTTTTTTATTTCCCGTCTCTACTCTCTTGTAGATATCAGTACGGACGGCGTACTTGCTATTACCTATTTTACATACCTACGGTGGCTGTTGGTTGTTGGTTGTTGGACGTTCGTCATATCACATTATATTACATCGTGCATGATTCAGTATAGAAGAGAACTCTGTGCACTGTGTATTGTACATGTGTCTATAATATATTTGTGTGTACAATGTAAATACAACGTACGTATGGGCATGGATTATATATTTGAAGCAAAACAAGAGTAATATTTTTGATTGCATCCACGTGGATAATTTAGCAACGTCGAGTCGTCGAGCAGTCGAGTCGTCGAGTCGTCGAGTCATCCAGCCACTGAGTCCATGAGCATAAGACAGTTTCCAAAGATTTTTCACTTGAAATCCATGCCATTATTTTCTCCGTTTCCAGTTTCCAGTTTCCAGTTTCCAACTTCCAGCTTGCAACAGCACACATGTATCCAACTTCTAAGGTTATCTAGCCATTTACCAGTGTCTGCGTTGTACAAATACATGCACAACCAACATTCACTGTACACTGTACACTGTACAGTACAGGTCCATTGTAAATGTCCTTCGTCCTTTGCCTCCGTCTTGTCCTTGGTCTTCATCATCCTCTTCTTCTTCTTCCTTTTCTTCTGGTTTCTTGTGTGGTGAAACTTGACTCGGAAGAATTTCACAATCTTTCTCAGAGCTCTCTGTTTACTGTTTACTCTGTTTGACTGTATATTCTTTATACTCGGTCCTCCGTGCTGTGTTTTATGTACTTTGTGCAAGTCTCCATGTTTATATTTATGTATTATGTATTATGTATCAGTGTGTGCTTGTGTGTGTGTTGTGTTATCGTGTGTTTGCGTGGTTGTAGATTTTTAGATTGTGTCACCAGTCCCAGTCACCACATAAATAATGAAATACGACTAAAAGCCACTGCCCACCATATATATATAGAGGTATTATATTCCAATTTCAAATGACGCATGAAACATCCATGTCCCTTCTACACTGCACACTGCACATTATACAAGGTACTGTGTAACTTTCAAGGACTTTTACGATACATCTACCTAACAAAAACAACACGGAAGGAATTGCAAATTCATATCGAATCTCGAATCTCGAAATTCATTACCATTTTCATGTTACAACTACAGCATCAAGCATCAAGCATGTAATAGTGAACATGTTTCTACTATTTTCAAAGGTATAATGTCGTTGTTTTGGATTTGTTCCGGTTGACAAGAAACGGGTAAAAAAGTGGTAAATTCATGTTCAGTGTGGGGAATTACAAAAGTAAATTATGAAAGAAAAAAGATACACCTCTAAAAGTGAGAAATGAGTAACATCTGTATTGTCTGTCTAGAATCTAGTATCTCGTACATGGTACCACGGATAATTTCTCACGTCATGCTAATTGATCTAGCTCACGAAGCCTAGAGCCTAGAGTAGCAATGGAATGCCATGTTATTGTAAAATGTACTAGATACTAGATACATGTGAGAAATGGTCAATGTCTGGGAATGCTACCTGCCTGTCAAATCACGTAAGGTGTAGACTCTACACTGTAGATTGTAGAGTGTAGAGTGTAGATTGTAGAATGTACATTTTACACTGCATACCCAATCACAACATATGATAGAACAGAACAGAACAGAACAGCACCGTGCTATCTCAATTTGAAAGATTAAGCTGTTGATGGAATCTGAAAGGTGAGTGAACGTGAATACACCTGAGAGAGAAAGTGAGCGAGTGAGAGAAAAATTGTAGCGGTACAGGAAGCAGAAGAAAAGAAGAGAAGGAAAGGCAAGAAAGAGCAGAGTAGACCACTAAAAAATGACTGAAATGAAATTACAGAACAAACTCTGGATAGTAAATCGTTCTGTGGTAAATTATTCAAGTGGTTTCTTCCACCTCCATCTCTTTCTCCATGTATTTAGTATTTTGTGCTCTGTTTTCTGTATTTAGTATTTACTCTTCCTTCTCCTTCTTCCTCCTTGATTCTTGCTCTCTTCCCTTTTCTTAGGAAAGGACGAAGAAGAGCATCCTCGTTAAAAAAGCAGGAGGAGGAAATGGGAAAAAGATGGTGAAAGTGGAAGGTAAACATTAAACACTGCCTTTCCTCAAACACACAACACACGCACGCACATGTCTCAAGTCTCAAGTCTCAAGTATTCTCTACGATGCGATATAGAATGTACGATAAATACAAGTAAATACAGTACAAGAAAACAAGGCTTGATGCTAGGTGTAACACATCGTCAACCGTCAACCAGCAGTCTTCACACCACTACGTCTCATAAACACGTACGCTCAATCTTTACAAAGTAATGGAAAAATGACTATCAAACTACAAACTACAAAGTACAAACTACAGACTACACATGTTGTTTCCATGAACATTTTACTGGATTTTTGGTTCTTGAAAAGATTTTGAATTTTATTTTATGGAAATGTCAAAAGCTTTACTCCCACATTCAACCAGGTTTTTTTCAATCCCAATTCAAAGATTCAAGCCCACGAGGTTTTCTCCATGTTTCTCTGTGTTATTTTGTCAAGTGAAGTGGATTGGACTGGATTGGATAGTCGGAGTGGACGGACGGAAAATCCTATTGCAACATTGAAAATGGAAAACTGGAAACGGAAAATAATAATACGATTTATATCCTGTTTAGTATAATGGTCAATTTCCGGATAAAGTTCCACTTCCACTTGGTTTGACCGCCCGACAACCGACAACCGGCAACTGCCATCCGATAACCGATAAACCAACAACCATCAGGAAAAGATCAAGAGTGCGACAAAGGGAAAGTTGAGAGCTGGAGCAAAGCCAAAATCAGAATCAGAACCGGAGATGGAGACGGAAAAGGAAAGGGAAAAGGAGGTGGACAAAACTGGAGTATATGTGAGGGAATCACACACACCGATTCCAGATTCCAGATATATCAAAAATACAAAGTGCTACAAGTACACATTCTTCTTTCTCCTTCTTTAACTCTAAACTCTGAGCTATGATCTCAAACTAGAATTCAGAACGGAACTTTGGATCTGGATAGAACTGTCCCTAAAATGTGATCATAATTGGGAATTGAAGCGAGTTAATTCAATCATTCCATGGATTAGAACAGAAAAATATCATACGACATATCCTGTGTACATTGTGCATTGTAGTTTGTACAATGTACGCAATCGGAATACAAATCCCGCTTCTGTTCTGCTGTACCCTGTAGTTAGTAGTCAGTAGCCTATATTGCAGTAGATTGTAGATTGTAGATCGACAAGTTGAATCAAATATCAATATCAATATCAATATTTCCCGTCATTTCCTTTAAATGGATTAGCGATCCTTAACTTTTTCTATTTTATTCTCCTCTTTTTTCTGACAAGGATCGAAGATCTACAAGGAACTACAAGTCAAAGTCAAACTCGAACTGTAGAGTGTATAGCTTTTTTTATTTGTATTCTTGAGCGTTTCTTACATTGGATTCAGTCACTTGATTTCATTGTGATTTATTTCCAGCATATTACATTATTATTATATACTGTGCAATAGATATTATATATTGTGTGTATTTTCTCTTTAGATCAATCAAATTCATCCGTACATTTCAATCATGCTTGTTTCCAATTTCAGTTTCAGAATCTAGAATCTAGAATCTAGAAACTAGAAATAAGAATTCAATTTCTTATTAAAAAACCTTTGTCCATGCCATTTTTCTCTCTTTGCTGTTCACTGTTCAGTGTGCATGTAATCGATCAAAAATCAAAACCTATCGTTAGAATAACAAACAGCCATCTATTTGACATGTAACTTGTTTATAAATACTTTCATTTCTTTTAGACTTGAATGGACTCGTTTTAAATGTTACTTTATACACATACATACACAAAACTTGCACATGATTTCTCCGTTTTCTCTCTTTTCATCATCTCTGTAATTTTGAACGTAATATTCTCGGAAAAACTATTTATGTACTTTGTACATTTTAGAATCAAGAGAGCGTATAGAATATACAAGTAGAAGCATCAAAGGAAATTAGAATACTATTTTTTTGGATAATTTCCAAATTTCCAATTTTTTCACGGCACGTTGAAAACCAATTACGTAAATTGGATAAAGTACAATCAATATATTATGTGTATGTTTAAGACATCGCGCTCAAACAAATCGGATAATCATATTTTGTATTTTGTATATAAATAGATGTACAATCAAATACGGCACAAATATTATATACTAATTACTAATCAACTTGAATCACTGAAGAATCCACATTCTATAATAATAATAATAATAATATAAAATCTAATAATATTGGAGATTTTGATTGATTCCCTGATTCACCAGTAGGGTTTTAACGACGCAATCACTTGTTAATTTGGGAGGTAGCGGAGAGAGAGAGAGAAGGGGGAGCCGGAGCAATAAGAAACACATTATATTTTGATCTCTTTAAGGGAGAAACCTGACGACGTCATGGCAAAGCCAGTTGCCAATGAGAAAGAGAGAGTGAGAGTGACAAAAGCCATTAACCTTTGTGTATATCAATTATCAATAACAATATATTCATAGCTTTACATAAGTGTAAAGCTACATAATATTATAGTAATAATAATAATAATAATAATAATATAGCCCACATATTTCTGTAGATGTGATGATTTTTTGAAAAGTGTGACATTAGCTTTGAGCCTAAATTGTACTTTGTACATGTTTTAAAATGATATAAATCTTGTCCCTAGTTTGCACCGGCAGTTTATTTATCTTTGTTTTTTTGTTTATGTTTAAATATTCCTTGTTTGTTTGTCGCATACATGTAGAATGTAGAATCTAGAATCTACTTCTGAATTTACTCTGTTCCGCTTTCCTCTATAAACGCCTTCATGTTGGTCCTGATCATCTTGTTTCACTAATTTTGTTTCTAGTTTAATTTTTGGATCTTCGACTTGACTTGGAAGCTCAAAGTTTAAGTCTAGATTCTAGATTCTAGAGCCCTGAATCTAGAATCTAGAGTCTAGAGTCTAGAGTCTAGAGTCAAAGGGAATTCACTCTTTTGACTTTGACTCCGACTTCGGCTTTGTTCTTTATCAAGTTAATTAATAGAAAATCAACTGTTGTATCATTACCTTTGTACCGTATTCCATGAATAATATTATACTTACAATTTTATACCGTTACATTCCTCAACGCTCAACGCTCAACGCTCAACACCAAGCCAATGCATCTTTGAAAATATGTATAAATAAATAAAACATTTGAATAGAAAATAGAAAGAAACAAGCAGAAAGTGAAAGTCTCAAGTCCTCGTGGTGTTTCGAATCGCAAATCTCGAGCTTGGAGTTTTGGGTTTTGAGCTTTGAGTTTTCAGTCTTGACAAATTGAACAAAGGGAGAGGAGGAAGATGAGAGAGAAAGTAGTACATGAAGGGTTGCCGGTTTTACTTTTTACATTTGGTTTCACTTACTTTCCTCAAAACTAGAGATTGGGATTTGAGACTTGACACTAGAAAACAGAAAATATAAAGTAGACAAGCGAGCCTAAGCCCGCTAGTCAACTTAGTCCTACATTCTACATTCTAGATTCTAGATTCTAGATTCTACCTTAATCACTAATTTCTACAGTTGAATTTCAAGTTGTTGCGAAATTTTATGTCAATGTTGCAAAACAGCCCAGTCAAGTCAAATAGATCGACAAAAGAAATAAATATGAAATATTCAGAAACTATAGGGAAGCAGCAAGGAGCTGTGGAAAACAGTTTATACATTTGGTATTTGGTATATAATTACATTCAGTATATTGAATTTAGATACATCTTGTACGTTTTCCCTTCCCCTTGATATTCACTATTTACTAGAGTAATTTAATTACTCTAATCCAAAAATGGAAAAGAGATGAAATTTGCAAATTGGGGTAAAGATGAGAGAACCCAGAACCAGAATCAGAATCAGAATTGTTGAACAGAGTGGATAAATTCTGTTACGTTTAAAACAATACAATCAACATGATTATAATGATAATTGTATTTACTCCTACTCTCACCACCTCTGTAACTCTCTCTCTCTCTGTAGTTTCTAAGCAAATGTAATCAGTTGATGTTTGGTGCTTGTGTGTATTAATTTATAAACGTACCTTTGTACTTTGTACTTTCTACATTCTCCTTTCTACCTGACTCGCATGCTTTATGCTATTAAATATTTTGAATTTTCTTATTCATACATTTTATTTGATGAAAGGGACGGTAATCAAAATTAGATTGGATCTGAAAATTAATGCATACAAACAAACACACTACACACACATCTTGCGTGGATGCGACAAACGTTGCATCATAGAAACAGCAGAGAACGTACATTGTACAATGTACATGTGTATTTGCATGAAAATTGGAAATTGGAAATTGGGCCAACTAATAAGTAAGTCTAGAGTCTAGGCGACTGCATCATGATTATTATTCCATATTATGATTGTCTACTGTTGACTGTACAATCAAAATGTGTAGGTGTGCACCACCCGGCACCGGCACCCGCACACTTTATTTGAAAGTAGAAAGTAGTGCATCATCACCATCATCATCATCATTGTCTAGAGGCTAGAACCTAGAATCTAGAATATAGAATCTAGAGAATTATTAATTTTAAGTATTTGAACTATTCAAGGAGTCCAGGTGGGAAAAATGTCAAGTATGACTTGTGTGTTCAGTGTTCAAGAGCTAATTATCTGTTATGTATGTTGACTGGCTGGCGTACTCGAGAATCGAGAATCGAGACTCGAGACTCGAGACTCGAGTGTTTCAAATGGCAAGAATTACAAAAAAAACTGTGTCTAAAATCTTCAGCAATATGCTGTCGTCTCTAGACTTTAGACGCTAGTAAATGAAGAGGCACTAAAGAACACTCTTCACCTAATCCTGATGTAAGGGGAAGGAGAAAACTTTGGAAATTTTCTAGAATAATATTATTATTATTCAAATTATGAAAATATGTAGTCATGATTTATCAGTAACTCGTAACAGTTTACAACTTTTACATTTACTTTTCCATGTTTATTATCCAGAGTCAACAGTGGGCGACTTGGCGACTGGTCTAGAAACTAGAGACTAGAAACTAGAAAGCTAGAAGAGTTTACTCACACAGCAGAAGGCAATAATAGGCCGAGGATAAAGAATCAAGTACAAATTACAAATTACACAAACGACAGTTTACTGTAAAATCGATGCTGATTATTATAAGGGAGCAAAAAAATGTGGAATTTAATCTGCATTTTCTTGCTTTAAATCATGGTTAAACGTCAAAGAATTTTATAGTTCAAAGAACAGAAGCAAATACATAAATCGTAATTGAAATCAAAATCAGAATATACAGCTATTTTGCAATCTATCAATTCACTTTCCAACTTTCTTGTTTTTGTATTAAAAAAGGCTGTAGAAATGAGAACTGAAACTGAAACTCGAGATGAGTGGTGTAGATTTAATACAGATAGACTGACTTATTGACATTGATTATGATTATAGAATAAAATTAATTTTCTAACTTATGCCGATTCAAATAACTCTGTCGTGAGTTGAAAAAGACGGTTGAATTTTTAGCATAACCATAAACTGAAAACTTTTTAATGACGGTGCATGTTTCACTGTTACAAACTACAAACTACAAAAACTTTTGCACATTTATTCTCTGAAAGTCTAGCTTTTAAATTCATTTAAAAAATCCATTATTCCCTAGAAAAAAATAGAGAATCTTGCACATTTCCCATCCTCCACTCAAAAGTCTAGAATTTAGAATCTAGAATCTAGAATCTAGAATCCAGAAACTAGAAACTAGAGCCTAGCAGCCGACTGAAGTAGAGTAGAATAGAAAGATAATTAAGATAGTATCAAAAGGACATGAGAAGAAGTCAAAAGTGAAAGTATGTACATTTTACATTATACACTATACATTCTACATAGATGAAAAAACGGTTTTAACGTCTGATCGTGCTGATGTTTCTCTACATTAAATTCATTTCATGACATTTAACCTCTCTGAAAGACTTACAATGTATGTCTAACTTCCAACTCCTAACGTTCACATCCACAAATGCTGAAAATTTGAACAGTTGCAAAGTAAACAAGAATTTTTGTATCAAGCACAAGCATAAACACAAACAGAGGACGCACAATATAAATTGCGAATTTGTATTTTTTACATGCTTAATATTTTACATTTGTTTGTATCAACAAGGGATACGTAATATTTTTAGTTTTACAAACATGTTTCAGGCTGTTGGAACTTGAGACATGTGGAGATTGGAAACTGGAGACTGGAGACAGTCTCCACATCTTGATATGAAAATCATGTTATTATGAGAAAAACCATTTCACATCTACTATCTACTACTTGATATTTTTTGATGTTAATATCCTCAGAAGGAAACTTGACGTGTTAAATACATGAGTGAGGTTAAGCGTCTTGTGTCTTGTACCACAGTACAAATTACAAATGTTTACATGTTATCGCTATCAGGAGACGATTATTACAGATGCGTAGACCCTTAGACCTTCGATGTTACTAGTGCTCCAGTGGTGGAGATATTGAAGATAGTTATTACATAACGCATTTATTATGTATAATGTATACTGTCAACTCTTTGATAGTTCCCTAATGAGCTAGCTAAATTTATAAGGAAATGGAGAAAAATTGGTAAATCTACAATGTACATTTGTCATTACGATCCTTTTCCCTGACTGTTTCCTTGCAAGTCGAGAGTCGAGAGTCGAGATTGATTATTTAAAGCGATAATGGAGAAAGTGGAGAAAGCAGGGAAAATATGTTAAAATTCCCATGTGGACTTTTTGCACCGATTTATAATGGTAATCTACAATGTCCATCGTTCTTCCTCCATATTCCATACTAATGATGCAAAATGGAGATTAATAATTGTAGGCGTGGGACGATATGGGAAATTCTGAAAATTTCTAGGCATCAAAAACCATAGAAACTCTTTGTAAATTTTTTCAGAATTTCCCATATCGTCCCACGCTTACAATGATTAATGTCATCAAATTTTACATATTATTTCAATTTCCTTTTCACTTTCTATGCATCTATGCCCTTGATTTTATTCAGAGTGTAAAAGAAAGTAAAAGAAAAACACCAGGGGAATTGAATACAGTGTGGTTTGTTTTGGCTGAGAAGTGTCAAAATCCATATGCGTTGTATATATAGGTGTGGATATTTTCTCCTTGTTTTTCCAACGGTTCTTCATCGCATTGGCTGGCTACTTTCCTTGTGCTTCTACTATTACTATTACTGGTACCGGTAGTGACACTACCTCCGCTGCTCCGTTTCTCTACTATTATGAAAACTTTTAGTGTACTTTTCCCACTTGTTCTCATTTCTAGGTTCTAGATTCTGTATTCTGGATTCCATTGGGGAAAGGCGAGAACATTAAAATTCCCATAGGGACAATGTTCTTCTTTCCTCTTCTTTTACCTTTTCTACTGCTCCATTTTCACTGCAAAAAGTCCAGCCATATAAGTACATAGTACATACCATACGCCATATGCCATATGTGCACTCTAAGTCTAACCACTCGAATTAATATGTAGGTAAAATATCAGGTTTATATCTACATATGTAATTGTCATAATATAGGATATCAATATAATTTTTCTTCAAAACTTGTAAGTAATAGAGTAGAGTGGAGTAGGACTATAGACTGTAGACTGTAGATTGTGGACTGTAGACAAAGAACAAGGAGAAGTTGGAACATATTATTTGCATTGTCGACGGAAGGAAGGAAGTAGAGGAAGGAAAGGAGAGAGAGAGTGGCATCGCATTGGATCCAGTCGCAGCATCAAGTAGCTCCCTAGGCCCACTCATTCCTTAGTTATTAGTTGGTTCTGGTTCTGGGCGGTGGTTTTCAACACAACACAAAGAACTCTAGATTCTAGATTCTAGATTCTAGACTAGGGTGGCCCGTTTTGAGCAAATGTTCGAAAATTCAATGAGAAGTTGTCTCAAATCAAACATATACCTAAGTAGATGTTACCTGTGAAATATGAAGAAAATCGGTTTTGATTTGAGCTGGCGCAACCGGGTCAAAGTTCAAAGGTCCCTACAAACCTCGATTGACACTTCTTGCTATAACTTTTGACTACGTAGACCGATTGTAACGAATAATACCAATTTGGAAAGGTAATTGCATGGGATTTACAAAACATTTTCATTTAACTCAAGAAACCCGGGAGTTTAAGAAAAACCCGGGTAAAAACTACAAAAACCCGAATTTCGGGTGAGTTATGGGTACACCTAAAAACATGTTTCGTTAGGTTGAAAGAGTAGGTTTTTACCGTTCTAATGAGCTATTGGCCCGAAAAATCCGTAACAAAATACGCACACGGCGCCGTTTTTAGTGTACAATTTTCAACGAAAAATCTGCATTGTACACAACAAACTGTTCTATTTTCGCACAAAACCAGTCGAGTCTTACTCTAATATGGCAAAAAATGATCAAGGATGTGCAGAAAAGCACAAATATAAGAATTGATCCGAAATTCGGATTTTCAGGACTTAAAATCCGAAATTTCGGGGAAAATACAGCTTTTGGAGTTTTTCGATC
>JAQGBH010004558.1:0-16401 GCA_034698265.1 Sminthurinus aureus
TAGTAAAACTGTCGAGTGGACAGGTACGCTGAGTTACCGTATTTTACACATTTCATACATATTTGTACATTGTACACTACACACATTGTATCGAGTATAGAACAAAGAAAGAACACATAGACCATATACTCACAACTTGCAGCCACACTCAATCTCATTTCCTCTTTATGCACAGTATACTCTTACTTTTTCCGTTCTGCTCATACAGCATGTTATTTATGTATATATTATATATTTTTAGTGTATTGTCATTCAGAGAGACAATGAGGGTCCCCAAATGTAAGACACGTTGCTTACAGCATCAACTATCAACACTCCAAATAAATAATAGCACATGGCTCAGACTGAATATTGAATATCATGAGGATTTAGGTACGCACATCGACGTATATATCATGACATGGCAGTACATAATACATAGGATGGGCAATCCAATCTCCAAGTTCGCAACGTGCATCGACAACGTGGTACAGACACGACAGTGCACCTCACACATATTAGACATTAGGTAGCGTAATCTTCTCGTAGGAGTAGAATCCAAGTCCAAGTTCCTCTCATACAATGAGTAATACAGATGTATGTGATATATCTATTGACTGATATTGAATTCACATTTTTTTTACTCTTTTTATGCGTGTGTAATCTGTATGTGTTTTTTCTTTATGCCACATGTTTTGAAAAGCACTATAATCTATAATGGAATTATGAACAATAATAAATAAATAAAACTACAGTTAGTAATTTTAATAAATGAAATTATTTGCACATTCCCTTTTGGAGTTTTTTGTCATAAAAAATTATCAATAATCAGTAATAAGCGTGCGATCTATCCTTATGTGTTATATGGCTTATTTATGTTTTATTAGCACGTGTGATATATTAGTTTTTCATTAACGCTGTAGATTATACATTATGCATACAATGTATATATCGTGTGATGTATATATCATACATCGCACGATAATCAAAGATTAAATAGTCCAATAAAAGCGATTTTTTTTTAAAATGTTGTTACCCAAACCGGAGTAGATTTATTACCGATTGTAGATTGTAGACAAGATCATTTTTGTAATTGAGTTATTTAAATCTCATCAATCTGAGTAAAAAGGTGCACATAAATGTCTGCATAAGTCTTTTGTTTTTGTTTTTCTACCTCTACAATATTTACGTTGAGTATTTAACTATCAGCTACAAAGCGTAAAATTATATTATGCATTATGCATAATATCACAATATCAAAAGGCAAGAAAATTTCGTCAAGCCTGATAGAGCTAAAACCTAAACACACATGTTATGCTTACCTGTACCACAGATTTGTACATGTCATGTACATATTTTTTACATGGAAGCGAGATGCAAGTACGCTTGAACTCCTTTCATTTTCATCTGTGTACTGTGCATAGTGCATAATTTACAGTTTACTTTGTACTAAGTATGCATGTGTAACGTGTATTAGTTTTTCAATTTCAAGAGCACAGCTGTTATTCACGAGTAATATATCATGTGTAATTTGAATATGTAAGTATGCATACATGTAGAATGTGGAGTAGACCCTCGGACCTATTATGCATGTTTTGCATTATTATGCACCAAAGGTTATTCATTGTTTCTTTTTCTAGTGCAAATAAAATATATTACATCAAATAATTTAGTTTCAATTATACATGCTGTATTTCCTCTACATCACCTGTAGACTGTAGATTGATTTATCTATGTCGGAATTCGGAGATACATGAGAGTATTGCTAAAGTATTACATACATGTAATTAAGGTTTGCATTTTGCATCTATTTATTATTTTCCTATATTACGTAAATTTCAAGTTGTGCATAATGCATATATATAATTACAGTTTTTGCAGGAATGAAGGATTTGGCTTTGATTCTCAGGTCGGTTTAGTGTTTTTTGGTGCTGATTGTTCAGTGTATTTCATGTTTCAGTTTCGTGTCAGTGTCCACATGGAACGGCATACGATGTAAGACATGAGAAAGAGAATGGACGACTGAATGACACATAGTCACAGTATTTGCCCTTAGCATCTTAACATTTACAAACCTGTAAGTACTTTAGCATTATGTACTTACAACGTTCAAGATACAAGAGTAACGGATCAAGAACCAAGAATCAAGAGGCAAAAAAACAATAAGCAGCAGTTTTTGATTCTTGATTTCTTGTAAAAATAACAGCAGTCAATCTCATACAGTATATAGTACGATGTACGAAGTACGACCTATGAACAGTAAACACAATGAAATCAAAAGTATAAACTATAAACAGAAAGAAAAATAATTATAGCGTACACAATGCATAATGTTGCGAACTGTGAATGCATAATGTTGAGTACAATGTCCACTTGTTGACTTTTAAATGCATGTCCTTTTCACATTACTGGTTAAACTTATGTATTTATTGTTAGATTATATGCAACTATTTTTTTACACATCCCTCTCCCCCATGCGTAATCCTGAGTCTGGCTTTTAATCACTTTTAATGACAATTGAGATATTACGACAATTTTAGATTTCGTCTCTTACTGTTTACTGCTTAATTTTTTAATAATTTCACGAATTCAGTTAGTAATAATCATAATCATAATTGGTGTCGTATGTCGTATTTTCATCACTAGTTTTATAACTTTATTGTTTCTCTCGCTGTGTGTGCTGTGTGACGCGTCTTCAAGATTTTTGAACCGTATTGAAAATTGAAATTAAGCATTTTATCATTTAAAATGTGACACAAGTGTAATACCTCGGTGTTTGAATTTTGGATTGTATTAAGTATTCTAGAAGAAAGACAGACGGAGAACGGATATAAAAAACAATAGAGGATAAAATTTAACAACTAATAAATTATATCATAATAATATCATAAACAGTTTTGCTGTAGAAAACACGGTTTAAATGTCGAATTTAGAGTAATGTGTTAAGAGCTTCACAGTTGCAATCATTCTACGATCTACGGTGACAACAATAAGATTTTACTATACCTAATAATTTCTACTACATACTAGGACTTGAGCAGTGAGCAACACAATATTTAATTGTCATTGTGTAATGATTAAACACTAAAATTAAAAAGTAATTTTCCGTCTGAAGGATGTACAAAATCTAGGATGACGGCGACGGATGGCGAAGAAAAAAGGGAAATGACAATTCGTTGTGGCTCATTATTTTTTATGGCTTTTTCTTAAAAATACCAAAAACATCATACACAATACACAACAAATAAACTACAAAATACAAACCACCATCAAATCAACAATCAACATTGTATCATTTCCGTGATCCACAGACATCAGACATCAGATCCAAACATTTTCTTTCAGAGTTAATATAGCACGCTGACATAATACATAATACCATCTCTAGAAACCAGAATTAAGCCTTACAAATTATGTAATACGAGATGCAATGTGCAAAGGAGCAATTTTACACATCCGTGTAATTTCAAAATCTTTTATGTGTCACCAGCCACCACAACTTTTGAGACACGATAATTTTGTCTTTTGTCCTTCGTCCATGATCTTTGATACAACCATTCATTCTCTCTTCTTCAAAGAAAATCTTAAGGAAATCTTAATATTCTTCCAATGATTTCCGTCTATCTCCAATCTTCAATTTTCTGTTGATATTGCCTACAAAAACTTGGCTTATTTATATCGTGTATAATGATATTTTCTACATTTTTTGCATTTACTGGAGCAAATTTAAAAATTATTTTTAACCACACACAATTACCAGAAAATAAATTAAAACTATTCAATATTCAATATTATAACTCTGGGGCCGGATTCAATATCGTTTCATTAAAGTTCTCCTTAGTGTAACTTTAATGAGAAGTTTTAATTTTTAGTAATGGCAACTTTAATTGGGATTCAATATGAGTTGTCATTAAAGTTACACTTAAGTGCAACTTTTTAATGCAACTACGGAGGAGCTTTAAAGTTGCTATTAGCGAAGTTCGAGTTAGCGAGCGATATTGAATTCCAATTAACTCGAGTTGCACTTAAGTGGAACTTTAATTGGGATTCAATAATTTAATGACAACTTTAGTTACAACTAGCGTCTTAATAATTTTATTGAATCCGGCCCCTGAATTATTCAATTGCTCAATTATTGACTAATAATTTTATTTAACAGCTGCAGTCTCAAGTCGCAAGCTTTTTTGTATTGGTTGAAAGTTGAAACATTAAGAAAAAATATGTGTGATTTGCTTTTTTGGTCATCAAAATATTAGTCCGCCTTCAATTTATTCATTTGATTTATTTAATGAGAACATATGGCAATTTTCATCACTTCACCACTCGAGACTCTAGACTTTAGGCTCAAGGCATTTAGCATTTGAATGGGCCTAACAGCAGCTAAATTTATTGTAACATTTGGGTATTTTTCAATGAAATATGAAACATGAGCACACATCCTGAATTCTGAATTCTGAACAGGATGTAACCTATATTATATTGTGTAGCGTGTTATAGGCCTCATTTGAAGATGCTTTTTATATAGTTCATAATAATGAATAACCATACACGCAAAAATGGTGAGGCAAGACGAGAATAACAAGTCAAGGTGTTCATAATTACATAATGGGAATGCAATATATTATCGTTTATCGTCGTTTATAGTTTATAGTACATGCATTTGAGAAATAAATAAATATAAAAAGGCGTGAGATGCATCATGCATGCATTGTAAATTGTAATCATGGTGGATCCTGTTCCCGTTTTCAATAGCAGATATTATATAATAAATTATGTGTGTACTGCATATTATGTCCCATCTGAAAAGTGATTGTATATTGTATTATAAGTTATACCTCAAATAGGTAGTGCTGTCGCCTCTCTGTCTGCATTGGCTACAAATTACTACATACATACTACACACATAACAGCTGATAGATTCACAATTCACAATATACGAGACACAAGACATGAGTGTACAAGAACACACAGAAGCAAATTAATATGCACACTTATGAATGAATGACAGTGAAATGTACATGTGTAAATGAGACAGGAGACAGACAGTAGATATAGAGACACGCATTATTTGAGTCATAATGAAATGCACATGCAGAACACAGAAAACACGTTTCATTTCATTTGCTTATCTCATTTATCATGCTGCTGGTATAGTTTTTGTTTGTATGTAGTTTGTATGTAGTTTGTACTTGTTCTTGTCAGAAAGGCGCAAATAAAAATAATACAGTTTGAATACAGCATAAAGCATAGCCTTATTGTATGACCGCTTACCTTGTTTACTTTTTTAGTTTGGAGTTTGTAAACGTGTAATCTTTTGCATACGTCCTTAAAATCAGATCCGTTGACGATTGACGAATGGGAATTCCTATTACCAATAACGGAATAAAACATCAAAACGTACATTACATATAAACAGTCTGTGCTTTATGCTTTCTGTCGTCGGTCGTCGATCAATTACTTTGTGTTTTTTGTTGTTTTAGTACATGTCTAATGTCCATGTTGAAGTTTGATTGGCATAATGTATAGGAATCGATGGCCTATGTATTTATCTTTCCTTTTTTACAGTCAACATATTCAAACAAGTTTAAAATTAAACAAGGAAAAAATCTAGAGGTTCATGCTTCTTTTCTTTCAAAGCTCAAAACTCAAAGCTCAAAGCACTCACAAAGACGTTACATTGGACTTTGGACATTGGATTTTGATTTAAAATCAAAGTGCTATGAATGCCGAACGCCGTGTGTGGTGTGTGGTGTATCGAGGACGGTATTTAAGCAGTAAAAATTATTTAAAATAATACATTGGTATTTTAAATGTCAGTGTTGATGTCGATGAAGACTACGGCCACCTTTAAAACCGTGAATGTTAAAAAAAGGAACATTCAACTATTCTCATGCATTCTCAAGTCTTGTATCTTGAATCTAGAATATTCTATGAGCGTACATAGATTTTTCCAAGCATTGTTTTGCTAGTTATACTTTATACTTTATGCCGCTTTTGTTTGTCATGTGCTGCAGGATTTCACGCTCAAGTTTTTTATGCGTTGAGCGTGCGTTCTGTCGTCCCATATCGAGTTATCGAGTATTTTGAGTTTGGTGTTTTGAGCTTTGAGTATATCTTTGTTTTCTGTCTTGGGACTTGGGACTTGGGTCTCAAATGTTACGTAATATGGTTAAATTTAATGCTTATTCAATTCAAACTACAAATCACAAATCACAAATCAATCTACACTCAAATCTCAAATCCAATGTCTCGCTTCATCAACTCCCTATTAAATCTTACATGGAACAAAATCTAAGCACTGCACTACACTATACACTGTCGACTGCGAGCGTGGAGCGGCATATTGAGTTAGAGGTTAGAGGACGAAAAAACATTCTATTTCTCTCTCTTTACGTAAAAACAAATTAAAATTAAACTTTTCAATAAAGTATCACTTACTCTCATTCTTCATTCTAGATTCTGGATTCATTGATTTTATTCCCATTATTAAGATTAGTTTTGGAGACAAAGGAAAAGGGACGTAGATGGATGTAAAATGCGTTGTTGGCCGATTTATGTGTGCACTGGTGTACTGGGAAGTAATGTTAAAATTTAGCTTAATGTGCCTCGTAAGCATGACTTTCAAGTCTGTCAAAGCTTAGACAGTCAACAGTCAACTCATTCTCATTAGTCAAATGTCAAATTACGCAATGTACAACCTATATGCTATGCCTTCCATCTACATTCTACAATATACAGAGGTTACTGGCTACTGGTTATTGGGCTTCGGATTCCCATCGAGCACGTTAAATTAAGTTCAAGTGGTGAATGTCAATTGTCAACAGTCAATAGTTGAAGTATAAAAGGAAAAACAGTCAAAAATTGACACAATTTTGAAGTTCCAAGTCATAAGATGTGTTGACTTGTGTTACTGATAGTTAATAATTTTGGTTTTGGTTTTAGTAATTAGTAAACTGTTTTAACCATGTGTTTTGCTCCTAATTTATAATTGAGAATGGGCTGAACCGAGGAAACATGAAACAATGCTTTGTGACTCCACACACACAGGTGTACAAATTAAAATATTGCATGTAATGTCGCGTTGATTTCTGAATCATGTGCTCATGTAGAACGAAGAAAACATGTTTAATGACCGAACTTGAATCCATTTAACTTTGTCTTGTTTAATACGCCATACAAATACATATATAATATATATATAATATATATATTGCATGTACAATGCACATTGTACACCTGAAGGTGCGTACTTTTTGCTTACGCACTTTCATTTCATATTCCCCTAGTCTACAGATGGAGTAATAATCAGTCCATCTACTAATTTACCAGAGACTAGAAACACAGAGAGACAAAAAAAATTTTTTTTACCACACAGCTCTCATTTTACAAACATGTGCTTCAATTAATTTTGTATGGGTGAGTTTGAGGAAAAGTTTACTAAGTTTCCTAATTTTTCCAATGCATTTTCACATTTTCCTGTTTACCGTCAACCGTCACCACGATCACTACATTTACACTTAGCATTAACTAATTCACACCAAATACTAATGGTGCTGCTAAATGTAAAACATGCAAGTTACAGTGTTTATGTCAGAAACGACAGCTTTAATAACAAGTTGTTTTTATTTTGACCACAGGAGTGGACATGTATAGTAGAAGTGTATGGCTAAAAAAATCTTGCATTACTTAGTTATGATTTGTAGCCATTAAATGCTGACAAATGACAAAATTTTGCAATTTTACTTATATAACTGCCATATGTTGTTTAACTGGTACAATGTGTCTGAAGTGTGAAGTGTGAAATGTGAGTGCAATATTATCGTACAGAGTAATTAAAATTAAATCGACGGCAAAGAGACATGAACTGAATTTGTGATTGTTGATTATTTTATTTTTATTCGCAGAAAATCCATTAATTATGGGCGTATTTTAAATTTTGACAGAATGTAAAAACAGAAGCGCACTTTATACTTTTTAACGTGTCACTGAGGACTGAGGACGCATTGTGAATTATTATTCCAAGTCAATATCTGTTACACATTTGCAGGGTTGAATAGAGTAGGGATGTTTTTACTTTTTTACTATTTACACACATTCTACGTGATAGTTGATACAGTTGTGCCTTTTATATTCATCATTATCGTTATCGTTATCTCAATAAAATTAGATCAACATTATAACCACAAAAGTGTCAGAGAAATTTACATAATGGGATTTAAAAGCAATAGAGTGCATCAAATTATTGAGCTCAAAGCTCAAATCTCAAATCAATCTTCAATTTATTTATTTCAAGTTTGAGATTTGAGATGCTTTTTACAGCACATATGCCATATGCAGCATGCTCATTGCTCATCAGCCTTTGATTTCTCTGTCTTGTTTGCGAATGGTAAATGGCAAATAGTAAATGAAATAAATAAATGTAACACGAAACATGAGAAAAATGTGAAACAAGTTTTCAATTGTGATGCATAGCGCATAATGAATACATACACACTGCACACACATGATTTTTTTCTTCTCTCAGCTCACATTTAGCATCAAAAATCAAAACGTGCAATACATATTATATGCACTAGCGTGTTATTTCCAAAGGATGAATGATATTTTTTGGAGCAGTAATTCATATCGCTATCAATAAAAATAAGATTGATTTTATATTAAATGCGTTCAAAACAGCTTTTTAAATTTAAGTATACACGCATAGTGTACGTACACGACTGCTTTTGCAAGTCCCATCGTCTGGTTGGACTTGACAGCATTAATAGTTTGAAAACAAAGCCTATTTGTAAATACTGAGAGATGAGAGAGGTTAGTTGCAAATTGTGGATAATAATTAGCAGCTGTGTGAAGGGGGTGCGTGTAACGTTGTATCATAAATCATAAATCAGTTAGCAGGATTCAAAGACGAATCATGATTAACTACGTTGAATAGCTCGTGTACATATTGTACTTATGGAATACATAATGCATGTTACATTGTAAAATGTAAAATATACTAGCAAACTTCTAAATTTTGGTGTAAAAATGTACAATGTACAATCTTGCGCTTGGCTTGATGACATGCGTAAAACCTAACAACAGCATAAAGAACCACTTCCTGTATCATTTTCTCCAGCATTAATAGAAAACACTCATCAAATACTCTTCTACCCCACAATTAACCTGTCTCAGGCCAAAATTAGTATCTACATATATGTTACACGTAACTTTGGAACTTACTCAAAAAAGATGAATAATGATGTAGATGGAACTCTGTCAATATTTGATACTCAATACTTTCGTTGCATAATCTTCCAAATACCAAAACAAATAGTAAACGCTTCCTTTGTTCTTGAAACAAAACTTGGAAGGTAAAAAATCCATAAAACGTAAATTATTATATCAATTTTGATTTGTGCTCCAGTAGATTCTGAGTAAAATCAACAGTGTATAATCCATAAATTATGCTCTTTTGCATCCATGTACTTGAAAGTTAGGAAGTTTGTGTTCAGTTTTCAATATTCAAGCTTAAAGTGCATTCAGACATTTGTTCATAATTCATAGTTCATGTGTACGTAGTTTTGCACGACGATTTTGATGTAGGTAAACTTAAAATAACTTTTTTGAAAATTAATAATATTACATATTACACACATGTGTACATGTATAGCTCGTATTTCTATAATACATTATATTGACATATATGTTTCTTATACTAAAATGGTGATTTGTGTCTTCTACAGAAAGAATTTACGCATTCTATATTCCTCTATTTAAAATTTAATAATAAAACTTCATGTAAAATGTAAAACTCCATGGATGAGAAAACCATTTAATAGCGGAAAAAATGGAAGCTCACTCAGAACTCAGCACGTATCAAAAGTATCAACATCCAACTTGAAATGGAATGATAGAAAAAAGTAATGCAAAATGCAATTGTGGTGACTTGGACTCAATTCTCAAAGCTCGATCCATTTCCAAAATATCAAATAAAGCTCATTAATCATTGGATACCTACAGTACACAGTACATTGTGATCATGCTTTTCAGGATACAACATCTAAATATGTCATTTAACTTGTCTTGACTTTTCTTTGTCATTTCTAATATTTTCTCACAAGTTTTTACACTTTACACCGCTGTCAAAAGTACAACAGATCAGTTGTATCTAATTTTATTACAAGGTTAGTAATCTGTATGCACAATAACGTCTAATCTGATTTTGATACAGAACACAAAAGTCTAGGCAAATGTCAACTGTCAACTGAAAATGAGAGTAGCTGAAACCTGAATCGAGCAACCTTGCCCTTTCTTTCAAATCTCTACACAAGTACTACTACATTGTAATTTGTCATGTAGTGTAGCATAATCAAATTGTTTCTACAAAAGAACTTCATTATGAATTATCTATCATGTTCTCATCACCCTTCTTCTCGTTTCTCGTTCTCGAATTTAAAACCTCTATTTTCGTTTTTAAATGCATACGCACACACACAATGATTTAGAATTTAGAATGCATGAAATATACATTGCAGATTTATTGCACTTTCTTTATTCCTTGCAATTTACGATTGGAAAAATGAAGGAACTACACAAATGATAATGACATTCATAAGTCAGCTAATAAGCAGAAAATACATTGCAAGTTTAGAGTTAAACTTTAGAATCTAGACTCTAAAATCTCAACGATTGGATTGTTATCTACACTAATTGCTATTTACTTAATTATGTTTTGGCGAAAAATAGAACTGCAATAGAAAAGATGCGATACCAAATGATAGATTCCATTATAAGCAGAATTAACCTCAAGATTGAAGATCAACATTTAATATTTAATTGTGCATCATTTGTTCAGAAAATGCAGAAGGAATAAAAATAGTACTTACTTGAAACTTGTATGTAATGTCTAGAAAATGTAGAATGAACTTACAATCAAAGTACGATTTTGAACCATGACTAATAATTTAATTCCAATGAACATACCACAATCTGTAGTGTACGAAACATGACAGAAAAATCTTTTTTAATTTAAAATTATTGCTATATTCAGCTGGTCTACATTATGTATTGTACAAAGTGTATATATACATGTATAGCGTAATAAAATCACAAATCACTATTATCAGGATTTTCATCCAGCTGTATGCAGTTTTGTTCATGAACTTTTCCATCAATTTTTTCTTTTCTTTGGTTCGTCTTTTTTAAGTTTTCTTAATTCTAATTTTTCTTGTCTATTACATACTTCAAACTGCAATACAAATCATAATTGAATTCTTTAATGAAACAGAGTGCATTTTCTAAGTTTGCTCTGGACTTGACTTGACAAAACCTCAATCATGAGAAAAGCAAGTCAATCGGCCATGTCTATTATGAACTAGGAACTATGAACAAGCTTTACGAGGAGAATACTCGTATTTGTATTTTGTTGATACTTTGTCCCTGAAAATCTTAATTTTATAAGAAATAGTCGTATATGGAGTACAAAATCTGTAGAAATAAGGACCAGATAAACGTACATAGATGATCGTTTTACTTGATTGCGATTCGATTCTCAATATCATTTCATTAAATTGCTTGTCATTTTCTTGTTGTGCTTGTCTTCAAATTAGTAAATTGTCTTACGCTTCCTTTCTACCATTTTTTCATACACACATTTTATGGGTTAAATGATGTGTACGCCATTTTCCACTTCTAATGAAGCATATAAGATATGATATACTCATAAGACATAAGGTAGCGAGGGATCTCATAACTTGAAAAATTTCGGCATATTATTTTCAGACTATAGACAATCTGTTCTCACCAACCCCTAGTTCCGAGTCCTTTTTTCATATTACACATGGAACATAGTGCTTGAGATGACATAATGAGGGAGAACAATAACAATTATGACAGGTACATTTCACATTATCATATCATCACTGCAAACATCATTAAGTAGAATGCAAATTTCCAGTGTAAACAATCAAATGTAGCATATTATATGAAAATGAAATGCATAAAATGTGCGTATGTATGTATGCCAAAGAGTAAACAAGGAATAAGACAATAAGACAAACGCGTCGTGTATAACAACTTGATAGATTTAGCATAAACGAAATGCATGTATAATACAATTGAATAAGGCGTTTGTCTCAGACTACATAGTATTTACAATAGCAATATTTTTTAGTTTCTGCTATTTTTGGTGACCATTATTAAGTATTATCATGACTAGCCGAAGTTTGGTTTTTGGCTTTTATTGTTGTAGTAAATGCAGCACAATTCAAAAGTACAGAAGTGCAAATTTCAGGCAGGAAACAGTACTGAGTAATTTTCAAACCAACAATTTTATTCAAAAAATGTATCAACAGCTCAATTTCAAGTTTAACTCTAAATAAATGAATGTGTAATATTATGTGTAGTACATATAGACACTTGAGCAGCATAATATGCCTTAGACCTTTGAGAATCTTAGTGCAAAGTAAAACCTGTCGAATGTACACATGCATTTGTACTTATTATTTATGTTTACACTCACTTAATACTTAATACACATGCATCTATCACTCATAGCTGACGCGTTGTTGAGATGAAATATTTGATATAATTACGGATTAAGAGCAAAATTTGGAGTCATTAAATATAGAGAGATATACGGATATACAGATTTGATACGAGCGGTGAAGTGCAGACATTTGATCTACTTAATCAATGCGAAACTACTGTGACTACTGACTAACGACCAACTCCAGATTAAACAAACAAGATTACGTTGAAATATAATATAATAATCACAATAATCATTATTTTGTGGGTGCCTTAACGCCTAGAGCCCAGCCGTAGTGTAAGAACTTACCTACATTCATCTTTTTGATATTTGTGCTCTCATCAGTTGTCTATTATCTATCTTTAGGTATAATGTTCAATCTATTAGTATCCTAAAATGCTCAAAACTTAAAACTCAAAACAATGCAATAAGTCAAAAATAAGCTAATAGCTAATAGCACACAAACCTGTCCGTGTTGAACGGTAATCGTCTACTTGGATGGTTTAGATAGAAATATGATATATATGATATATGATATATGATACACGATATATGATCCATGTCCAATTTACTCTTGTTTTCCTATCAGCCGTTAAATAGCTAAAAAATGTATTTCGGCTTCAAAACTGGAATTCAGATTCAAGGAGATGCAATAAGCACTAAGCAATAAAAAAATAAATAGGACTGTGTAATATATTATGCACACAATATAAAATACAGAATTCTATCGAATGGAGTCAAAAGCATAAAACAGCAGCTGCATTGTTACTTGTTATCATAGCTGTTGTTGTCTGTTGTCCTAGGCTCAAATATCAAATATATTCGATTACGCCTGAGATAAAAGTAATTATTATTTTATTACCCGTAATTTACCAAGACTCATGTATATTATTATTTTGTGCAATCATATCATCATTTTTTCATTGCTAATCGTAGTAATAACTAGTTGGGGAAAAAAATGAAAAATCAAAAGCAAATTCGTTCCCATTCCCTTTTATTTTTCCTCTATTCTCTATTCAAACACTCAGACACACATGTTTCCTTCTTCTATTTTCTGCGTGCCGTTTATAATTTGAATCAAAATGATGTCATTATATCGTACTTTTACCCATCTTGAATCTTGACTCATATCTTTTATAATTTTAATTTCTAGGTTTTTAGTTTATGGTCTATGCTAAATGCATTTCTTGATTTTGTAATGGTAGATTTATTTTCCAGCATATGTAATTTTCAAGGAGGAAAAAATACCTGTAATCTCGAATCTCGTCGCAATCAAATTGATTGATGACTGTACTAGTTACTAGTTGATTCCAACCTCCTCGCTTTTCAATAAAATTAGGAATTTGATACAAGTTTAAACGACAGAGGATAGTGACAATATCCGTTATCGTCCCAAGCCTACAGTTGTAATGTAATTTAATTTTGTGTGTAGCCATTAGACAATTAGATTTGATACTATAGTAGAACGTGTAAAAATGGCCAATCAAAGTCTACGAAAACCAATATAAATCCAAATACTATCTGAATTCAATGCTGCACCAATGCAATGGCTCGAATTCAAATCACTTATAAAGTTATAAATCATAAATACACAGAACTTGAACTGACTTCTACTGACAGACGACAAGTCAATTAAAAAATTAACCCAATTATTTTATTTTATCACCAACGGTCATCCTGTTCATTCTACAAAGTATTCCTTTGATTACCTGCATTGTTGAATAATCAAAAATTACAAATTTAGATCCAATCAAAACTCAAGTCTCATGTGTACGTGATTAAATCCACGAATTTCTGTAGAGTAAAACATTAGGGCTAATTAGAAGATGATAAAAAAGTAGAACTACGATATTTGATCCCTATAATCCCTAATGAATCTCTTTTCATCTCAAACTTCCAATTTCCATTAGATTGAATAAGCACCACTTGCGCAAAACGCGATTTAGTGTAGAGTCTAGAGTCTAGAATCTTAATGGTCTTAATTTTGACTAAATTGTATCTTAATTGGTCTTCCTAACACGCTAATAATAATGATTATTATATTGTTATGAAGAAGGATTTGAAATGATCAATGTGTAATCATTATCATTATCATTGGACCTGTTTCTTTCATTATGAACTAGTCTAACTTTAAAAATATGATTATTCCTTGAGTAACCATTACATTGGATTATCTTTAAATCCTACTAGTTTAATTTCATTTCCTCACTGCTTCTGCATTTCATATTTCATAGTACTTGCATTCTAGATACTATATACTATAATATAATATAATATATCCTCTTCATTTCATTCCAGTTCAGTCGGTCACCTTCACATTGCAGTATTTCTGAATCTGATTCAGTATACAGTACATACATATGTTATATTTTTATACAGGTAAATCGGTACATGAGCAGAGCGGAATTCATCCACGATAAAATTTCAATGAATGATTCTCACTCATCAACTTGTTTTATGTTTTGTGCCATTTGCCTGTACTGTGTTCTCCTTAAATCTCCTTTGACTCAGCTTGGCATTTCACTGATGCACTGAGCTGCATTCATTCATTCCTTCATTCATTAGGTGATGGTTAATGTGTTCATTTATAGAATATCCTTGTATTTTAAGCATCTTTACCGTGAGCACCAATGTAATGTAGATACATAGATAGCTATGCATGTGTCTTGTATCTTCTTTTCTCTTGTCATGTTTTTCTGTGTCGAATGCTCACAAGTCCATGATAATTTAATAAGAAGTATTACGAGTATCTAAACACTTATCATTTTATATTTAGTCTTTCCTACTTTACAAAATAAGGCAAGACAGTACTTTTTTGGTGCAAATGTACAATGTACATATAGATAATTCTGTAGACAGTAGACTCTAGAAACTTGATATAGAATATATATGTAGATGTATGGATTATGGATGAAGTAGGATTGTTAAAAAATAAAAAATGTTTGTTCACACCGAGTTTGATATTTGTATTTATATTTGCACTTGAATGCTTAAGAGTTTGGTGCTCGGGGGAAGCGTGATGTTTTTATTTAGGATTTTTATAAAGAGATAGAAAAAAAAGTAAAGGAGCGTCCACCAGTTTTTTACTTGTGCTTGTTAGCTCTAAGCTTTCAGCTGTTCGTTGAGTGATATTGATAGTGCTAATGATAATAATAATCATGATGCCTTTGGCAAAATACATGCATTTAGATCTTGACAGATCAAAGTGGATACACCGATACTGTGATAACACTGATGTTTTCAAGTGTAGAAAATGGTGTAGGAGAATGTGTTTTCGATTTTGATAATTACATATGTAAGTTGCATCAACAAGAATAAAGAAAGAAGTCGTCTTATTTTTTTCATTTATTTTTAATTCATTTTATGCCTTGTAACTTGTATTGGGTTCAACGCGTCTCTTCGTTCTTAATTTGCACACCAAAAGTGTGAAGCTATGTAGAGATTTGAGATTTGAGACATGAGCTGTCGGTCGTGTTAGATGTCAGACGCATAATTAGAAGTCTCACTAGTACATTTAAATTATAAATATCTCATTTCACATTTCGTTATATTATATTTAATATTGTAATGTGCGTCACGTATACTGTATAAATTACACACATATGTGTATGCTATTGACATTCCGCATTTCATCACTGTAAATTTTTATGCATTATACCACAAAATCAGAAGTAAGAAGTAAGAAAGTCATCATTAAGGCAAAGCACATGTAAAAGCATTTAAATCTGCAAAGATAAAAGTCGGCATCCTTTGAATGATAAGTTACCTGTACAGACTACAGACGACAGACTAAAGACTACAGACATTTATTATTTATCATTGTTGTTATATAATGTATAAGGCCTGCCAAAAGTTGCTTTTTTAATTTTGCATCCCAGGCGATTCCCTTGGAAAAGTGTGGAAAATTTCAAACT
>JAQGBH010004559.1:0-16392 GCA_034698265.1 Sminthurinus aureus
TGAAGTCAGTTACGTTAATATAATCTTATAACCACTCGTTTCGTCTAGCTCGCTCCCTCTGTAGGTACTCCTGTACCCATGTTTATTACATTATTTATTATAATTAATTATTATTATTATTTATTACTATTATGGTTAAAATGTTTCAAATTATATATGCAAAGTTATTCAATTTTCTTTAGGAGCTTCGAGCTTGGGACCCCGTTGATTTCATCTGCCTTCAGACAATGTATGTTTCCTTCCCTAGTCGTTCTATAATTATGTCTACCAAAATGCCGGAATTTGGGAAAAAACCAATGATAATTCATCAACCTCATTATAATGATGATGATGAGACACCAGAAACTAAAGAAAATGCATTGCCCTCAGCATCAGCATCAGGATCAAAACCATTTAAACAAAATGGATTTGCTAAAAAATCCAGTCAATCTTCAGTCAATCGACGCGGAAAAGATGGTTTTATCCTTGTCCTCTACTGTAATTCCTTTGCCAAGTTAGACATTGAAAAATATGAGACTCATTGGCCATTTGATTTTGATGATTTTATAGCAGAATTTGAAGAAGTGAGTACAGTCTATGAGAAAAAACTACTGGATCGTCATCGATCTTATGCTGAATCAAAATACTCATCAAAAGATCCCAATGCCATGAAATTAAATCCAGAGGAAATTGCAGGTATAGAAGCAAAACTGGATTCTTATGTACAGGAAATTCTCAAAATCAAAAGAAATGCAGATAAACAACTCCGTTCTGCCATTTATGATCCGAATAAACAAAGTTTGGCTGGAGAAGGAACCCGAAAATTTTTGGAAATGAAGGATCTTTCAGGACAAACAGATTTATTCAAAAAGGCTGGAATTAGTACAGCTTTCAAAGCCCTGCCTCTATATGACCTCGAACCCATTGAGTTTACATCAGCCAAAGAGAAGAAAAGACTACCCGTGACCAGGTTGATGAAGGAGGGTGGACTCAGTGAAGTGACCTCTGTCAGGGATCTCCTCCAACCCGTAGCTAAACGATGTTTTGTCAGTCCAAGATTAAAAGATATGGAATTTGATGCGGGGATCACCGCAAGAACAGCAGAGGAAATGTCTGAGCTTTCAGACAGTCTTAAACAACAATTGAAAAGAGAGAGGGAGGGAGAAACTATGCCACCGGACTATATACCAGAATTTAATGAGAAATAAAATAACAATGGTGGATACCAAAAACCAAAAGGTACTGATAATAAGGGAAAAGTTATTTCGTACAAAAAGTACAAAGCCAGTAATAATAAATAATAAACATGGCTCAATTTCTATCCAACACCGGTTCAAAAAAAAATGACACAGTAACATTCCAATTATAAATTATTAGCAATAAATCAAAGAAAGTTCTTTACCGTTCTTTGGCCACGACGATCCCCAACAGTTGATCTTCTAAACCTTCTAGAGTGATCATGAAGTTCAACAGAAGCACCTGAAAATTATTAATACATATAATGAAATTATACATCTTAAATATTGTACATTTATTGTCTACAATTAAATTCGCAATCAATTACTGATTGAACAAAATGAAAAGTTATACGGTTTTACATTATAAACAAAAGACGAAAGATATTAATATTTTTACAAAAATTAAAATCTATACCTTTGTACTAATTTCTGGTAAATAATGGGGATTTCTGTAATGAAAACGTTTGTAAATTAAAGTCATTGTAAAAGTTGAAAGATCACAAGATGCTTTTGTGTATACATGTTTTTAAATGAAAAATAAATGCAAGAATTTTGAATTCAAAATTATGAATTATGTACCTAAGTTTTGTAGTTATATAAAATCGGAAGGCTGGGTTGAATTCTACGACGATATCTCCAAGTCGGATCATATCAACACCTGATTGCTTAAAAGTTTTCTTTTCCAAAATTGGTAAAAGTGAGGGGTCTATTTCTTCGCCCACATTTTCCAAAAGCATAGGCGATCCAGTCCCAATACAATATTCCAGCTTACGCATAAAATCCTGATCTGTCATTTTGACAATCTTTAATTTGTTCTCCTTTTCAGTATTTTTAATCCATTTGTTCGCTTGCCCCTGTAAAGTTTTTTATTGCATACAGAATACAGTAGAACGTACAATGTACATGACCCATTACATTAATTTGTTTTCAGTTTCATGAAAGTTCGATTACAAATTACGAGTCACGATTCAAATAATTTGAACTTTGTTAAATTTGATTTGATTGTCGTGTGATATTACTTACTTGTGGATCAATCATTAGAGCGTAGCTGAAAATTCATATTAAAATAGTTTAGTTTGTTGTACATAAGGATTTTGATAATAATTATCCAACATAATTTTAAGTTTAAAAGAAAGTCATCATATCATTTTCTATTTTTTTTCTACTCACCGACGAGCTAAATCAACCATTACAGCATTATCCACGGAAAATGAATCTCTGGGTAGTCCGTGAATGTTCCAAGCCTTTGAATTAGAAATATTCAATACTCAGTTTCAATCTATGACAATCGTTTGATGTTTTGTAAATGCTAAATAATAAATACAGTATTCTAACCATTGCCATGTGCCGTGTAAGTACCTGTATCTTTATGGGAGAGCCTAGAGTTTTACTCAAGCTAAATTCTTTAGAGCATGAAATTCCCAACTTTAGTATGAAATGAACCCAGTCCTCTATACACTCGTGTCTAATCAAAAAAAATACAAGAGAGAAAGCTCACATCCCAATGAAACATGAATCAAAGTGGTTCAAAACTTGTGTGCATTTTAGATTTTAGATTTAAATCATTTACCTAAAATTTGCTGTATATGGACCCAAATATGAAATAACTCCACTTGCAATTAGAACATCTGCTCCCAAGTTGTTATAAATGTCCTAAATGGAAAAAATGGAGTTTTCATGTTTTATGTTTTACATTATTTATTATTTGAATACTATAATTTATAATTTATTAATAATATACTTTGTACAATGTACAATGCATAATGTATATACGTACTTGCAGTTCCTCTGCCGTCTTTTCCCATCGTGATTTTTCACCACCAAGTCCACCGATCAATTTCTCAGCTCTTTCCAATTTTTTAACAACCAAGTCAACGTCCGCCTCTAATTTTTCCTTCTTTGCATTTGTCTCAGCAAATTGTTTCCGTAAATCTGTCAATTTTGCCTCCAATTCTAGAATTTCAGCTCTTTTAGCATTCAATAAGTCCAAAGTTGCTTTTAAAGTGTTTTCAGCGTTGGCTAATCTGGCTTTTTTTGGTGCAACAACCTATTTGTAATTTACAGTTCATAATTCAATAATAAAGGATTTGTTAGAAATCGGCATTCGTCGTATTTCATTTTTCATTTTTCAAAACCTTACCAAAAGCCAAATATACATTTATTCCTCATTTGACCTTTTTTTGACCCCTTACCTTAGCGACGATGTCATAACGTTCCGTCGCAAGAATCCACTGGCACAAACCCTTTGCAGCAGAAGATGCTTTTGCTACAGTTGCAGGGTTAAATTCCGACTTATTCATAAAATGATTGCGAATATCATTCATAGTCTGGGCAGGAATATTGTCCTTGTCATAGCCTTCAAGTCGCTTCAACAAAGGTTTAGTAGTATCTCCTAATATTCTTTTACTTGGTCCCCAGAAATCAGGTTCCTGTTAAAATTAAAAGCATTAAGATTTCTGATTTCCTTATTGTTCTTTTTTTCTTTTTTCAGGTTATAATTACAACAGTAAGATAATGATTCCTTTTCCTGTTTACTGTTTACCTTCTTTCCACTCTCAGCATTTGTTATCATTTCAGGTTTTTCTCCCAGCATTACACAAACGCCAGCCATGACAAGTTGGATAGCTTTTGGAGGATTTTTCATACTTTTTACTTCATTTAGATCTTCCGCCTTTAAACTTTTTAGAGCTTTTAATGCCTCTGAAATATTTTTAAAGAAAATAATAGTTTCATGAAATTATAATAAATGACATTCAGTTAACATTTGATCCTTTTGTATCAGACCTGGCGATATTATAACATACATTTTTCTCTAGTCTCATGTATTTTGTACTTGAGAGTTGAAAATAATACACAGTTCTATTATATCTTGGTTTTTGTGCATAATATTAGAGTGCCAAGATATTCACTAGACACTAGAACGTTTTCTCAAATTTCATTGAAATTTATTCTCACAGAAAATACTTTTAGACTCAAATTTAATTTGAGGATACCGTGAAAAAGAAGTAAGAATCTTATTTGAGGTTTTTTACTATCCTACGCAATTTTCTAGGTTGATGAATTTGTAAGAAAATTAAAATTCTTCTTCTCTTTTGTAGGTTTAAATTATATTCGCCGCATAGGTAATCCAGAAAGTTGTCGGGTTTAGAGTACAGAATACAAAGTATAGAGAGAGAAAAATAGAAATGGGATACAGGTGTACAATGTACAAGTCGTCGTTCTTTTACTATCACTATAAACTATGACATCAGCAATGTTTTTAACACCAAACACTTGTGTACGTATTAAAAGTGTAGGATTTGGGTTTACGGGTAAAGAAAGTGTAAAACATAAAATGTGAAAAGAGATGCATTACTTTGTAAAAGTGGGAGGGCTTCTGCTAAATCCTCTAGGCACTCTGACTTGAGTTTGCTGGCCTCTTCCGCTTGAACATGAGCTTTCACTTCATCGTCTTTCACTAGTTCCGACTTGAGTTCCACTTCCTTTGACTCTTTTTCAATTATGGCCATAAAATTCTGTGTCACTTTGGCAGCCTCTTCCAACTGTGGTAGGAGAGCATTCAACTCCTTTTTCATCACGGCAATCTAAGGAGAAAAAAACCCACATTTAAATTTTAAATGTGCAGCATGCGTCTGGTGTCTGTACATTCAATTTTAATCTGTCCTTGTACCGTACTGAAAAAAATCCATTCATTTTGCTTACTACGTAGCGTATTCACAATATATTATGTACATGTACGTAATACGTAGCCTACGCATTCAATTTGCATTTTACAATGAAAAATATAACACGCATTTTCTATTTTGTATCATGTTCATTTCAAAATTCTCATATACATTTAGACATCTCACAAACATGTAGAAAATGCATTTAATATTTTACAAAATAACACTACTTTTATTTATTAGATGTAAGAAAATTAGCTAGCTAATAAAATTCTATTTAGTTGTTCATAATCTTACTTCACCAGATGCAAAAGCTAATTTCTCCAATCCAGCCAAATATCTCAATTTTGCATTCATCGTGTCTTCCTTTTTGCCTTGAATGACTTGTTTGAATGTCATGATAAGTTCAAGGTAGGATGTTGGTGTTACATAGACTCTTCTACCTAGTTCCATTCCAAATTTGGCAGCCAGAGATGTGGCACGAGTATGAAAGAATTTACAAATAGTAACTGCTCCTTTTTTCAAGTCTAGAGGTATATTTAGATCTTCCAGTGATTTTGTTGCCACCCGTTCTAGAGCATCTTCTGGCCAAGGCTTGTAAGGGAGAAAAGGAAATTCATTCATTATTCATTTATATTTTTGGTATTTTTTGGTACGTAAGAGAAAAATGAAACTAATTACTAATGTCTCATTTTTGTGTCTATTTTTTATTTATTTTTTTACCTCAAACCAGTCAATGGTACAACAATTAACGAGAGATGGGAACTGTCGAAGACGAATTCTAAACGCACTTCCAATGGGACTGAATGCAATAATAATATGAAGTTTTTCTTTTACTCGGCCGACGTAGAAAGCAAAGACGGCGAGAGGATTAGCATCTTGAGCTCGCGTTCTTTTCTCTTGATTCACAAAGGCGAGATATGCTGGCTGAGCAGCCTCATTGATTTCACCTTTTTCTTCTGCATTAAAAATATTGGGAACATCTCCAGAGTTCAAAAGAGCATCAATATCCTCCAGAAATCCCTCTTCTTTGATTTGAGAGTCGGTGATAAGCAAAACAGTATCTTTTCCATAACCACCAGCATTTTTCATTCCTTTCTTCAAATCTTCTCTCCATTCATTTCGGCCGTAATTCTTTGAAATTTCAGGTTGAAACAAATGATGTCCAGCCATCGAAGCAGCTAATTTTGTCAATGACCCTCGACCGGATCCACCCACGCCTTTTGATAAAAAAAACCATTACTGTACAACTTGATACTTGATACAATAAAAATTTGCATGTAATTAGTTTTTACAAAAAGCTACATACCGACGAGCAATCCATGTCCACCAGGTAATCTTAGAATTCGACAAATATGAGCGAGGTGCTCCAAAAGGTATCGAAATATTACTAAATCCATCCTATTTTTATTTGTATTATTATACTCAGTGATGGAACTCTGTACAATTTTATTATACTGTTCTATATCCTTAACTTCAGTATAAACTTTGTCTTCTCGATCAGCTTCTGGATTCATAAAGTCACCGAACATTAAGTTTTTCATGTCTGCTTCTTTCACCTTGTAATTTATCAAGAAAAATTACTATTAAGCTTGAATTTTAAAAGCCCACTTACGATTTCGGTACACTGTGCAATAAGTAATCAGTAATCATAAATGAATAGAGAGAATGTTTTATTACTGGTGTTTTTGGTCCGCCAGATGTGAGATTTTCAAATATGACATCAAATGATTCTTTGAAATGTGTTTGTACACAATCTTTGGACAGCTTAAATAACCAACTTCTGTCATCAGCATCTGTTAACCTACAAAATACAAAATAGAGCACACACAAAGATCAACTACTTAAACGTCTTTTCATTTTTTCCTCTGGAAATTCGAAATTATGTTTAAAATTTGTAAGGGTTACTTTTGTAAGTAGAACGAGCGCAAACGAAAATAAAAAAATAACCTGTCCATGAAGACACGATAAACTTCATGCACCCAAAGTCTGACAAAAATTCGTTTGGAATCTACAGAATTTTTCTGTACGAGGCAACAACCCTGGATAACACGACTCAAGTCTCGTAAATTGAATGTATAATGACTCCTGTTAAAGCAAAATCGATGAATAAAAATGCATTATCTTTTGACCGAAATCCAAAATATAAGAATTAAGAATTTATTATTTAAAAAATTAAATCAGAAAAATGTGTGAAAAAACCAACTTGGCTGGAGTGGGCAAAAGATTAAGTATGGCTTCTTTATAAACTTCCATTGTTGCACCAACAATCGGATGAACCACACTAAAATCTGTTGATAACACATTTTCACACAAAAGAAGTTGTAGTGACCAGTGAATTTTATCAGTGACAATAATTATTTTTGATTTTATATTTTAAATTTTAAATAGTAATAAGAATGTATATTTGACTTACACTCAGGAGAAAATCCACTATTTCGTAAGTAGATTTGCATAAGTGTTTGAAATATTTTCACCATTGTATCGTCTGAAAACTGATTAATTGTTACAATATTAAAATGTCTCAAGAAACGGGGTGTGACTGCTTGTCTAGAACCTCCAGGTGGCCCCATTACAGCAAGAAACTGAATATCTATTTTGAAAATCATTGTACACTAATAATTAATAATTAATCATTGAAACCAAGCCCCAAATTTTGTATCATTTAAGTGCCAATTTTTAATTTTTAATCTAAATAAAATTAAACTGTCTGTTGCACATTTTTTTGTACCTTGCAAAAATATTTTGGACGTATCCTTTTTGTCATACCTGGAAAAAATGACATACATTTAAATTTACTGAATTTTTGGCATATTTTTGTCTTTTTTTTGTTTCTTTTTTTAATAATACCAGTGTTTGTGGTCAAAAAATTGCCGAAGGAGCTCTATTGGAGGTTGAGCGCCATATTGTTCTGTTGCTGGCATATTCATATCATCAATAAAAACAATACCTAAAAAAGAGAAAAGACATAACACAGATAATGATCAAATATTTATGAATTTAAGAGCACAGCACATAATACATAATTTAAAATGTCACAATTACATTTTTTTCCTGCTGGGGGACCAAAACAACCCCTTCCTTTCTTATCCAGTCGACTTAAAATTAATTCCTGAGTTTGATTAGCAGTTATTTGAGCGGAGAAAGTAACAAAATTGGCCAAATATGAATCTTGTGGAAGACCATTCATGATTTTCTCTTGAACATAAGAACTTTTCCCAGTTCCCGTAGGTCCCAAAAGGAGCATTGGAGCTTCGACTTTAACCAACATGTCAATGAGATACGTATATCTATTTAGAATTAAGAAGGATAGAAAGTAAAGTTACATCTTTTTGCTACAAGACTTGTAGTAGTACAAGTTAATTCCCAAATATATACTAATATCAACCCATGAAAACTATTCATTGCAAATAATTAGGTACCTGGCTGTATCTATAGTTGGTACGATGATTCTTCGAATTTGATTATGTTGTGGCATTTCAAATCCCCGAACAAGCTTTTTAAAAACACAAAAAGTTCATCATTTTTACAGTTTACTTTACATTTTACATGTTTTACACATCTCATGAAAATGTTTTTACAAAAACTGAAAAGTACCTCGTTCCAATGCCGCCAAGTTCCTCGCCCTTTGATTTCATAGAAAAAGTCAAATACACTCCCTTCATTGGGATACATTGTTTCTAATTTTGGTGGTAGTATTTCAGGGAAAGGATATGCAGGATCTTTTCCAGAAACGAGTAGTCTCATAAACTGATCAAATTTTATTCTGGATTCAGCATCCAAAATCCCTCCAACGGACCAAGGAATAGCAAAAAGAACTGCTCCTGTCAACCAGATTTTCATGTACTTTTGATCCTTCTCTAGATCCTTCACCACTTCTTTTAATTGAGCATCCATCAAGTTCATATAAGATCTATATAAAAATACAAAATACAAGAGGTTTATAAAAAAGTAAAATAAAGATATTCTAAAATGTGAAAAATACTTTCCCTCGTAACTGATCTGCAGTCTTTATTCAAAGGAACTACCATAGAATACCTTTGTAATGAATAGTGAGTATTTCGTGCAAAATAATGACTCCTTACTTTGTCAAATTTGATTCATTTGTCTTGACTAATTCTTTACAATTCTTTTGAACGAAACGAAGCGTATGAGTCAGCATGAAGACGGACATGTCATAAATAAATTTATCACCATCCTCAACGAGCCAGGCTTTGTTAATTTCTCCATTGATCCAAGAGGTTAAAAGAGGTTTCCAACCAAGTGCCGAAGGCTCAAAGTATATCATTCCACACCTAAAAGACAACAAAATTCATAACTTTTAGATTCTCAATCAACAAAACTACTTCACCTTTCACAGTTCATCTCTATTGAATACTGTAAATATATCAGACAGAATGTAGAACATGAAATATAAAACTGAATCAACGCTGAAGCCTTTCAGTTTTCATACCTTGAGACGGTGGCGGGTGATGCCTAGAATTTCAATCAGTTGTCAGTATTAATTCACAACAAAATTAACAATTCAGTGACTTCAAGTTTTATTTTTTATTGCAATGTTATTTGTTATTTCAGTAGTGACGAATGTTGAATTTTACCTGTGATAAATCCATTACTTCAAAAACCATGGACATGGAATTGGTCATTGCAATGATTTCACCGGACATTAAACACAACTTTTTGTTATCTGAAATACATTTTTACAACAATAAAAAAATATAATATCAAGTTTTGCGTTTCACTACGTCACCTTAATTCTTAATTCTATGCGACCTCATAAAAGATAAAAGATAAAAATATTACCATCTAACACGGTGTTCATGTTTTCAATCCCTTTATAAAAACAGAGGAGATTACCATTAAAATATTTCCTTGATTGACAACTGAAAGCATATGCTTATTTAGTAAATCTACTGTAAATTTTATTAAAATAACGTACAAACAGCATCAACCGGACCATCGAAAATTACCCATTTGTAATCTTCAGAGTCATTTACAGCGTAATTCCCTGAAAATATTCAAATACATTCCGATTCTTACTGTACATTGTACACGTTATACACATATACAGACATTCAAACTATACATTAAACATTAAACACTAATGTACTTTGATCTTTGATGAAAATTTCTGTTCTTGTAAATACTTACTAAAAGTTGTAGCAATAACCCCGTCACTCCATTCGTGGCTTGCTGGATCGAAATTCCCATAAAGTTGAGCCATTGTAATCGCCTTTGGATTTATCCATTCATACTGGACTTTTTGTTCCGGTAAACCTTGTTCTTCCATCCAAGTGAGAGCATCTGCCAAAACCTTTTCGATTCAACAACATAATGAATTTCCGTTACATTTTTTTTCCATTTTTTTATTACTCAGTAATCAGTGATATTTGATATTTGTACACAACAACTAGTAACTTTACCTGGATCACAGACGTTTTCCCACCCTATTTGAATAAATTCAAAATTACGGTACAAGATAAAATCAATCAACAACAAACAACATAACTTTTGGAAATATTGTATTTTTAAAGATTGTTTACTACAAAAAAAAAATGAAAATAAGCATGAGAAATTTTGAAGGTACATACATATGGATCTCCGACTAACATGAATCCATGCCGTACAATTCTCATTTCATACATTTGAGCCGTTTTTGTTTTGAAAACGTCCACAGCTTGCAAATTACGTTTAGTACATGACTGCGAAGGAAAATGAAAATTTAAACAGGAGTTAAAGTCACTTTTTGTACAACTAGTTTTGTGCTTTAAATCACGATAAAGACATAAAGATTCATCTGCATGCTGCAGGTTTTACTGGTAACTGGTAGTATGTAATATTTGTTATAACGTACGCTTACATAAATAAAAAACCATATAATGTACCAATTCAATTCCTTTGTATAAGTTTGCATAGTCCGTGTCAATGAGAGCAACTCCGGGGAAAATATCAGAAATTATACCCTCAAAAAGCGGTATGTCATGCGACAAAAATTTGGGTAGATTCACATCCAATATTGAACGAAGTAGAAGATAATCTTCGTTATCAGTTGGATACTTGAGTTTCAAATTTGCTGCAGCCAAAAGAACAGATTTTACAGCTCGCATACCTGTTGTATTTTTTTTTTTCAAAAAAGAAGATTTACGTATTATATTATATTATATAAATATATAGTGAATGTGGAACATTGTCTTGTCAGGAATGAGAAAACTCTTGTGTATAATTTGTTGAAAAGAGAAAAGAGTTTTCATTTTTCATAGGATAAATTTTGAAAACAGCATACCGTAGTCATAATGGAATTGTGAAGAAAGCTGCTCAGAACATAATCTATATGTTGTCACGATTTTCACTGCCAATGTTCGAGCCGAAACGAAACCACAAGAATACAAAGATATTTCACCAATCATTGCATAATCAGGGACCATCATTGCGACCGTTCTAAACAAGACTTTCAAATTATCAGGAAGCTCGGAGCGTCCAGCGTAGCCTGGGTTCATTGTGATACATACATAACATGCTGGATTTAATTTTAATTCTGTCCCTTCAAATGTAAAATATTCCACATTAGCTTGAACAGCGCGGATGATTGATAAGATTTGTTGAGCAATGACTGACAATACTTCCAACTCAATTCGATTGAACCTATAGAAAATACAAAATCGAAAATCAGTTTATTATAAAACATAAAACATAATACATGGAAGATAAAGTTATTGTGTGCTTGCACTTTATCACAAATGTTATAAATTGTAAACAATACTCAATATTCATTAACGCAAGAAAAACTAACTCATCAAAACAAGCCCAAGCTCCACAGGCTGCCAGTCCTTTGAAAAACTAGAATACATATTATTCAATATATTCAATATTAGAAACAAGAGAATTAGAATTAGAACTTTATGGAACATGAAAGATGGAAGAACATATTAAATAAAAATTGTCAAGCTCTCTCATTTTCATTTAGAAGTGAAAAATACCTTGCCCATTGCAATGTAATCCAGGCCATCAGAACAATTAAAAACAACACATTGAACTGCCAATGCTTTGGCTAAATCTTTAGTCGTCTCAGTTTTTCCAGTTCCAGCGGGGCCTTCTGGAGCTCTAAAAATAAAAGAAATTTCATTTAAGTTCACGAGTACTCTCATTTTTTGAATAATTTTACGTCTAAACTCTAATCGTCAAAGTTATTCATTGCACAAGGAAGTTTTGCAAGTACTTACCCATTCAAATGTAAATGATATGCACCAATAAGAGTTCGATAACAACGATCAGTCAATGGCGTAATTACTAATCGAGGAGAGTTTCCTAAATATTCGTAAGCGTATTTGACTGTAGCATTTGTGATTCGGACCAAAACATTGTAATCTTCGAAATAGTACCTGTAGAAAATATAAAATATTTTATGCTGGAGTGAAAAACAAAGCTTAATATTTTGTTTTAAAAACTGCTGATTACTGACACATTATACAAAATGTGTGTTTTACCTCAATTGTGCCAGCCACTTAAAATCAGTCTCTGATCTCACTGTTGCTTTCATTTCATCTACAACATCCCGAGCGTGAACATCAATAGTGACAAGAGCTCCTAATGTTATTCGAGACTGCTTCGTAAGATTACCACGCACTATACAGAAACAATGCAAAATCAAGAAGAAAAATCAAAGGAAAAATTATCAGAAGGATTTAAAGATTTTTCATGGCATACATAAAAAGTTTAACACACATGACACTTTCAAGTTTTATGATTAAATCTTACCAAGAGCTACAATGTCATTCAACTGAGTCTGTTTAATAGTAAAGAAAACAAATGATTAAAATTAAAATATGAATCGTATGAAGAAGAAACAAATTATTATTATTATTAATGATTAATTTTCCCCATTTGTAGTCAATAGATTGAAATTGCTTACGTTTAAACGTTCAACATAAAATTTTAATCCTCCGGATGATCCTCCTATAGCTTCGTGTACTTCCATAGTCCAGAATATTTGAGACACACAAATTACAACCTGACCCGGCCATTTGATTACCCATTCCGATCTTGGAGAATGAGCGTATGCATCCTTTGAGTTTGCAATCACATCTGCCATTTTAATTTTCCAAATTTAAAATTTAAAAATACACCAACTAATTACAGTGACGAGTTTTCGTGTTGTATTTTAGACTTTAGTCTACAATATGAAAGATTCAGTTGAACAATCAACAATAGCAAGTCCAATTATTACTCACCTTTGACTGATAATACCATAACATCTTCAACTTCAAGAAGCCATTTTTCCACACAACCATGAGCTTCAACAGTATCCACTGGTTGACTGAAGTATACTCTCTCACCTTCCGCACTGTACATTCCATGAATCACCAAATCGGAATCAAAATGAAGTTTATTGATCCCTTCAAAGCATTTTTTTAAATGTGGTTGCACGCGAAGCGGATCTTTAGTTTCACTGAGAATTTCCAACATTTCATCATTTGATAGGAAAAAGAAGCGAGGGAAGAACAGTCTTTTCTTTTCCAAATAAGCATTAAGGCCTTTGTTAATTCTATCAAGAAGGGAAACACATTCTTGGAACTTTTCAAGGAGTCCAGGTTGCGAGGCAGTCTCCACTACATTTGCAGAATTACCAATTCCAGCCATAATAGATCTCCAGATTGCATCAACTTTCTACGAATACATAAATCATGCATCAAATTCAAACTTTATGACGGTTCTAAACTATTTTATTGACTAATTACAGTAAAAAATACAAAAAACAGTTTATTCAATCATTTTTAATTATTAAATATTAAATATTAAATCGAACTTTAAATAATCTTCCTTCCTCCGGCATTTGGACCATGATGTCTTCAGAAGAAAATACCGGTTCTAAATATAACCATTGAGCTTGAACTTTGAGCCATTCTTCCAAAGTCGTTTGAGAACGTAATAATGCCTCTTCCCAGGCTTTGACCTTTTCTGTGAATATATTTAATAAAATTATAGATTATGGAAATCGGAAATTACAACATTCACATGATTATAAAGTATTTCAGTAGTGTATGTTTTGCTTCCAAAGCTTTTATACTACCCTACTAGCAAAAAGACGTTTTTAAGACGTCGAAAACTGGGTACTCGTTCACGTTTAAAACTGGTCGAATCACCCATGTTAATGAGCCTGGTGCGGACGTCTTTTTGTTGACGTCTAAAAGACGACTTCAGACGTATTTTCGACCAGTTTGAGCCCACTTAAATTAGACCACTTTTGTATGAGTTTATGACCAGTCCATTTTACGACCAGTTTTACACTACTTTTTCACCACTTTTCGACTACTTTTAGATTACTTTTAGATTACTTTTTCACCTACTTTCCGACCAGTTTTAGCCTACTTTTTTCACTACTTTTCGACCACTTTATACTACTATAAGCACCTACATTTCGACCAGTTTTAGACCACTACATGTACCTATTTTTCGACCACTTTAAGACTACTTTTGGATTGCCTTTACAGCCCAAATTAGTACATATTACAGCATACAAAATTTCGTTTATAATATAATATATTTTACATGTAGTTTTTTTTTATTCATAAAATTTAAAAATGAATAAAATCTCGTAACAAAAGTAATAAATAATAGTATTTTAATTAAGTATAGCAACTAAGAAATATGTAGGTTTATATTATATAGTTTGACAAAACAAAAATAACATACTGCGATAAAAATAATAATATTATTAATACATATAGGACAAAAGTCTTTTAGTTACAACATAAAAAGTAATGTCAATTCTAGAATTGAACATAAATATAACACACATAGCAATATCATTAAACAGTAATAAAAAGGATAAAATTATAAAGTAAGTAACTAGGGGCGATAAAAGTTATCAATATTTGTTCAAATAATAATAATTAACATATATAAGGTAACAAGTCTTTTGTTTAAAATAAAATATTTAAATAACCGCAAAGGTTAAAATAAAATTTCAATACTAGAATTGAAAAAATTGCTATTATTTTTATTGATTGCTGTTTTCACTGTCTCCATCATAGTTGTGTCTGTTTTCAAATTCTCTATCGATTGCTTCAACATTCAAGTCTCCAGCTGTACTTGATTTGGCATTAGGTTTTTGTTTGTCATTCTTGCGTGGTTTGGGGTTGGTTTTCCTAAAGAAAAAAAAATAGAACATAAACGGAAAAACAAATTAGAACCACCATTAATTTAAAGAATTGTTTTAAAATTACACAACAAAAAATTACAAATTATAAGTCTAAATATGTAGCAGAAAAGTAAAAATACTAGTATTATATTTTTTTTATGTCATACCTATTTAAAGTAGCAGTCGAGCGTTTGAGCCAATTTTTTAGTGCCTTCTCAACGACATCACCACTTCCTCTATCAGTGCCAAATTTTCGAAACACAGCAGCTATGAAACATAAATGAAAAACAAATTAAATTTGTTTCAACTTATTGACATTTTAATAATACACACAATACAAGTATTGTGTGATGAGAGAGAAAAAAATCATACAAATTCGTTGATGAATTACCTTTTGTTTAAAATATATTATTATTCTTAAAAAAATTGCATTTGATTCCATACCTTTTAGCATTTTGGGCCTATTGTGATTCATTATTCTGGTTCAACGGGGGTCGGAAAGCGTCTTTATGATCTAATCCTTTAAATAATGAAACAAAAACAATCCAAAAATGATATTAAATAGTACATGGTATGAGGGCATTTGTTGAAAACTATATAGTTTTCAATTTTCAATTTACCTTGCGTAGTAAAATGCTAGAGACAAAATAAATACAGTATTTTATACAAATGACAAAAAAGAACTCAGAATCCAAGAATTCTCCTACTAATATAATAATATCTTTTTTTAACTATAATATTAGGTTTTTATTACTTATTATGAAGGAAACAACTATTAATATGTAGTATAATATGCTATCGTACTCTTAAAAAAGCTAGTCAGAATCCAAGAATTCTGCAAGTAATAAAAAATGATATGTTTTTGAACTATATAATATCATGTATATTTCATTTGTGTTACAGGAAAAAGCTAGAAACATATATAATACAATATATAAATGATAGAAAAGCTAGTGAAAATACGAGAATTCTGCTACTAATAAAAAATAATATCTTTTTTAACTACAATATTCAATATTGTATACCTTTTATTAGTTATTGTATTAGAAAAAGCTAGAACTATATATATATATCACACGTGTAATGTATAATATAAATGACAAAAGAAAAAGAATACCGATTCCAAGAATTCTGATAATAATATATACTGCTATCTTTTTTAACTATAATATTATGTACTTTGTACTTGGTATGTAGGAAGAAGCTATCGCTACATAATATAATATAATGTAACTGACAAAAAAAGAATTCAGAATCCAAGAATTCTGATAATAGTATAATATTATCTTTCTTTAACAATAATATTATGTTTGTTTTGGTTCTTTTATAGCAAAAAGCTATACATATATATTACACTATAATATTGGTGTGT
>JAQGBH010004560.1:0-16390 GCA_034698265.1 Sminthurinus aureus
GAACTGAAATTTTCAGAGGTCATTTTTTACATCAAAAGGAACAATATGACGGGGTGCTGACTTAAATTTTCTCAAAAGTTGTAAATTTGACGCTCTCTAATGTACATTGTATACATTGTGTTTTTGCGTTTACGACAGAAAAGACTTTCTGGAAGCACACAAATTCACATGTGAACTGAGATTTTGTACAAGCGACACGATTCTCAATCAAACATATATTATTGCGTATACACTACAAACTAGAGTGAAATTATGCTATATATTATATAATATCTCTCTAGTCACTACAATGTGCAAGAAGTTGAGATATTTATAGATAGTAAACAAAAACATGGGAAGGGTGACCCAACATTGAAGTAACTTTTTCTCGTTTTCATGTGTAGGTGTCTATGTACTATAAACCCACTATACCCGCATGAGAATTCGGTGCAAAGTGCAACCGCTTATATGCAAGAGCAATAATTATGTTTAAATAGAATAATTAAAAAATTTCGTACTTACATTACAAATCCGTATATAAATGTCCCTTTCTTTTGCAGCGTTTGCGTTGCATGTAAAATAATCAAAGATCAGTGAAAGAGAAAAGATTGACGGCAGAGATGTGTACAAAATCAAACTTGATATAGCAATAGTTATTCCTTTTCATTTTATCCATGTTAACACGGCAGATAGATTAATAAATATGCCTTAATTGTGCCTGCTAATATTATGTAAATTATTCATAATACCTCTCAGAACTAAAGGTAATTAAATGCAAAAGTTACAGTAAATTGTGGTTCCATCTTTCATACATTTCTACTTGTATGGCATATACATAGGGGATTCCGGGACAAAAATCCGCCTTTTAAACTTCATTTAATTACAATTAACTGAGAAATTATATGCAGACGTTGGCAATGTAGCATGAAACTACATACTTTTGGCTACCAGAATATGACATTCAGCGATTTTATAAGTCACCCCTTCGTTGTGGGAGGGGGGTCTGAAAAAGTCAAGTTTCTTAACATTGCGTGGGGCAGGAATCCACACCTTTCAAGAATTTTTTCTGACGTTATCTTCCACATTCATCAAAAGATGTTTATCAACATTAGTTGACTGTAATTTGTTTAACACATCTGTATAAAAAACTAGACTTTTTTGCACTTTATCAGTACTTTTTTAGTGATTTTTCAAAGGTAGTTTTTTTTAATAAAAAAACGTCTTCTCACACTTTGCTCTGCCACCATCTCAATTCGCAATCTAAAAATTTGTCATCCCCACAACATTAAAGTCCAATAAAGGTAGATGATTGCCATTATCACCGAAATCTGGAAAGTTGCCTGCAGATTGAGACGCGATTGAAAACATGCGGATTTTTGCCCCTTACAATGTTAAACTTTTTTTCTACTTTTCTCCGGGTCACCGTTCCTGAACCCGGAAAGTCAAAGCAAATCTAAGCGTATGGCAATGTTAAGCCATTTGTGGAAACTTGCTGTGAATTATTTGAGATTTTTCAGCTCAGCCATTTTTATATGGTGTCGATGCTCCCAACTCACGTTTTTTGTTTTGCACGGTATAGTGACTGAAAAAACATACTTTGTTTTTAAACATACTAAACGCTATTTTCAAATCTTCCCCATGCTCTTATTCTATGGCAAAGTGAACGAAGTTAAAAGGGTAAAATTTCAAATAATTTTTTGTATGTATACATTTTTTTCATCCGGTACTCTTGGAAAAACCTCAAAAAAAGTCGAGTGTGGATTTTTACCCCTGCGGATTTATGCCCCGCAATCCCCTACATATGTACTTAAGTTTTTTACCCACGAACTTCATTTTCATACCGCTTAGGTCAGTTGGGTTAACTAATGACTAATTAAAAATGTCAATTTGCAAGAGAAATGATTTTGGTCTGTTCAATTTCTCCAAACATGTAAAATTCAAATCTCACGATGCCCCGCCTATGCGAATGAGCTGGAAAGCCGGCAAAAGTATGTACCTAATAGATTCTGGAGTCGGGAAAAATCTGAGCATGTGCTTCTTCTATTTTAAAAATAATAATAATTAAAATAATCACAGTAAAAATCGATATTTAATATTTGTATTTAGTGTAATTTGTTTATCAGTTAGTTAACTAACTATATTCGTGAAAACTTTTAAGTGACAGTACTCACTTCGTATTTATTACTGTATTTAAAGTTAAGCCTTAATTTTAGCTTGTATCGTCTGTACATAATACATAATAATATATTAGGTAAAAAAGAACGATTTGTTTTTAATTTTTAATTATTTTAATATTAAATTTCAACATGGATGAGTGCATGAAGCAAAGGGAGAAAGTTGAAAAACTTAATGATGTGGTTAAAAAGTGTATAGTTAGTAGACAAAATTTGCTAAAAGAGTGCTTGGCTATGGACGAAAAAATTATTATTTTTACAGATTTACTACTTATAGAAACACAACACTTAGAGGAAATGTTAAAAATTGGAAATCTTCAAAATGTGAACCCTGAGAATAATAAATCTTTGGGAAATAATTTAGTGAATACATCCAATACTATTACTACAAACTTGACCACTTCTTCTTCACTATCGACATTGGAAAATAATAACTCATCTAGTAAAGTGTTGAACAATAATATTGATAATTACATCAACATCAACAATCAACATCATTCTCAGCAGCATATGAACACAATAATAAATACTGCATCAACAACTCCTCATTTATTAAGTAATAATAATAATAATAATAATAGTAGTAGTAGTAATACTACATCTGATTTTAGTGATGAAATATATGATAATAACGATTATATTGATATTGTTGAGTCTCCATCATCGTCACCATCATTGACAACAAACGCAAGTAAAAGAAAGAAAAGAACAAGTAAAAAAAGTAAAAAGAAACAAAAACTTAATGATTCAAGCAATGAAAATTTGGATGAAATTTCATATCCTTTGGATTTGGATGTGAATAATAGCAGTAATAATAATGAAAATAGTAATAGTGAAAATAGTGATAATTCGTCATCATCTTCTTCTAGTAATAATAATAATAGTAATAACAATAGTAGTAGTGCTACTACATCATCATCATCATCATCTTCTTCTACTTCTACAACTAATACTACCACTGGAAATCAAGAGGGTAAATTTTTATAATATTATACTTTATATCATTGCATTTAAACGTGTTAATAAAAACTATTCATAATTCATATTTTGTATGACATAATATTATTATGCGTATTGTGTATTGTGTATATTTGCATGTAAGATGTAAGTAAAATATGTGTAAAACGTTTTTTTTTTTTTCTTTTCTTTTTTATTTAAAGATAATTATCCAACTGAAATGGACGAAAGTGAGTTCGAAATATTGAAGAAGTTAGAAGTAATCGAAATTAACATGAGTCATAGGATTGAGAATGCAATCAAGAAAAAAAAGAACTTGAGTAATTGGGATTACAATTTGGGCATTGGTGAAATCAGAAAACAAAATTCAGAGTACGAGTTCCTCACCTTATCCAAATTGGTTGGATCGTGTAATGTCAGAGATGGAGAAGTGACGGGATCTTTGCACGTAGCAACGTCCTCGACCAGAGTAAAACCGTGTGTTGACGGTTCAAATGGTCTCTGTGCTCATAAGAGGATCATTAAAAATATTGTAAGTCTATAATTTTATATCTGTAATCTGTAATGCACAATATAATATAATATTCATTATTCATTATTCATAATCCATAATATTTACAAGATAAAATGTTTATTATTCATAATTCATAATGTATAATATTAACAACATAAAATGTTATCAAAATGAAAAAAAACGATTTAATACTTTTCCTTTTTTTGTACAGGCTGGTGCTCAAGCAGTAGAACTTGGGCACTTAAACAAAGTGTTTTATTTATTTGGTAGTGAAATGAGCAATAAAGCATTTTTCGGACGCACAAAAGGGAGGCAGTGGGCTAATAATGATAATTACAACAGACAATCTGGCATGAAGGTACAAATAATATGTTTTAAATATTTCTGTATTTTAGTAAAAAAAATGAGTGAATTTTTATATATTTTTCAAACATGTTACTATTTTCCCTTCAGCTTTGAAAATACATAATATTATGATACTTATAACTTATATTTTTTTGCAGGTTTCTCAACTTGAAACTCCAGAAAATATGAAGGAAGTAGAAACACAATTTGTAATTAAGTGGAATGAATGGCTCGACGACTGTGAAAAGGATCCAGTTGCTATGGAATTAAAAGCAGAACAAGTAGCATTACGAGAAGGACAAAATGAAGCATATAGTAGAACTATGAGTCAAAAAGATATTCTGTCTTCTCAAGTTACACCAGTAGGGAAAAAAGGTACATATTATATTATGCATACTCACATAAAACATAATATATGTGTAGATATTATATGCATACGTATTTTTCTTTCTGTATAATGTACTTATGTATAATATATTATTATGAATATTTTGATTTACCCATGTCATGTTATTTATAATTTATAATGTATTTTGTATTTTACAGGAAATGTGAAGCCTTACTATTGTTATTTATGCAAACTACAATTTTCAAGTAATTTCCCTTTTCAACAACATAAAAATGAGAAACACCCTACCATGATGAGAAAGTGTAAAAGATGTAAACATAAGCCTTTTCGAACTTATGATGAACTGAAGGCACACTCTATTTCTGCCCATGGCTTACACAAAACATATAATTGTGAAGAACCGAATTGTGAGTTTAAATGTAGTACTGCTTCAAACTTAAAAATACACAATGATAGAGTCCATTTGAAAATCAAAAATTTTAAGTGTCCTGTTGAAAATTGTCCTTATAAGTGTAGTTGTGCTTCAAATTTAAGACAACATAATAATAGTGTTCATTTGAAAATCAAAAATTTTAAGTGTGAAGAACCGGATTGTGAGTTTAAATGTAGTAGAGCTAGAGACTTAACACAACATAATAATAGTGTTCATTTGAAAATCAAAAATTTCAAGTGTCAAGTTCCAAATTGTATTTATGCATGTAGTAGAGCTTCAAATTTAACAAAACATAATAATCGAGTACATTTAAAAATCAAAAAGCCAACAGTGTTCTCGAAGAAACGCTGTGCAGAAAACTAGAATGTATAAGTCTCTCCTCCTCCTCTCCTCTCAAAATTTTCATAGAAACAACCTTAGAAATAACATAGAAAGCTCAGTTTTGGTCTTTGGATTGCGGCTACAGACTACAGACTACAGACGTCTGAACTCGAAAGTTTATTTATTTATTTACTTTGAAATTAAAATATTACTTTCAAGATGATCACCAATCAATTATTATCCAACTCTTTGAGACTCTCTAGGAGTTCTCAATGGGCAAGTAAGTTAACTTTTTACCCTGTTAATTCTCATTTTAATTGTCAATCATTTTGTTCAACTTTGTTGTACTTTGGACTCTATGTGGTGTGTGTACCTTGATAATACATATGTGCATATATATATGCGTGTATGTGAATTGTGTATATCTACATACGATCCTCTTGCTTAATTATAAATTGAATTTATGTCATGATTATGTAATAAAATGCTTGAGAACTTTTACAATCTAATTATTGTTGGTGTTTTTAATGAATTTCAGTCTTAGAAATCAGCAGAATATACTTTATTACATGTTACATTTTTAAAGTGGTGTTTTAAATAAAATATATATATATAAAAATAAATTACTATACAAATTAGCAAAGCTGTTTACTTAACCGTAGATGGTTTTTTTTGTTAAGTTTGTAGTTAATATCTCAATTTTTATCTTGTTATATTTTGATATCGAATAGGTAAATTTTTGTTCCATTTTTCATCATGTAAAAGTATTTATACAGGAGTTAAAAATTGTGCTTTGAATCCAAAAACTATATAGTTTACACACTTATAGTTTTTGGCTTGTCATGAGAGTTGAGAGTTGTACTTTGGACCTGAGAGTCCAACTTTTTTTTTATCTCGTGAGAGGAGAAAGTCCAAATGTACAAGTGACATAATATATATATATATTTTGCACTGTATGTAAAAATCAAATAGTATTTTAAGAATTTTGAGAAATTATGAAATGGTAAAAATATGATACATTTGATAATGTTTTTCTGTTTTATTTTGTAGTGTTAAGGCTATTTCATAGAAGTGCCGCAATGGATGGAAAACATATTAATCTTACAGTTAGGAATAGTGTTGGAGTTATCAAAATTGATTCGCCCAACTCAAAAGTGAGTTTTACTGATATATATACATTTGGCAGTCTGTTTTTAGAAATTACAAATTTTTATAGTGTACTATGATATGTAAATGTGTGTTTTTTTTGTTATAGGTAAATGTTCTCAATCAAGAATTAATGGAAGAAGTTATCGAAGTTATTAAAAAAATTGAATCCGATGGAAATATATCAGCTGCCGTTATTGTGTCAGGAAAACCCGGCTGTTTTATTGCTGGAGCTGACATTTCAATGATTGAAAAGTAAGAATGTGTCATATATATTATTGATTATTGTATTAAAATAAAACTATATGTATAGTATTGTTGATTTGTGTGTCAGAGATAACGCTTTCGTTTCGTAAGTAGTTCATGTTTTTGTTTTACTTATATGAATATTTTATCTAAAATAGATGTAAGACTGCACAAGAAGCAACACAAAAATCCAGAGAAGGACAAAGAGTATTACAAGATATCGAAAACTCCAGAAAACCCGTCGTAGCTGCAATTCAAGGTTCCTGTCTTGGTGGTGGTTTAGAAGTAAGTAAAAAAATATCATTTATTATTTCATATTCAGTGTTATAATCATAAATCATTGATATTATATAGTAATTAATATGATTGCATAATCATGGTTTTTTTTAAAATTTATTCTACTTTTAGGTAGCGTTAGCTTGCCAGTATCGTATTGCTACAAAAGACAAAAAAACTGGTCTCGGTGTGCCTGAAGTAATGTTAGGATTACTACCAGGGGCAGGAGGTACAGTACGATTACCAAAATTAGTAGGGTTACCAACTTCCCTTGATATGATGTTAACTGGCAGAACTTTAAAAGCTGATCGAGCAAAAAAAGTAGGATTAGTTGACCTACTAGTAAATCCACTAGGACCTGGTACTAAATCTGCTGAAGAAAGGTACAAAAATATAATATTTTTTTATTTTGTATAATATGTATGTATGTAATATGATATGGTACATTACGACAAAAATATTAGTCTTTTTATATTATATAGTATATAGGTTTTCAAAGCAGTAATGTTTTACATGCTATTGTTGTAGTTTTTTTTATGAGAGGACACATATTGTATGTTATGTACATGATGTATAACATTTCTCTCTTTGTAGAACAATGGAGTACCTTGAAGACGTTGCCGTACAAATGGCTAACAGTTTAGCTAAAGGAGAACTAAAAGCAACCAGGAAGAAGTCATTAATGGATCAAGTTATGGCATTTGCTTTGACTTTTAATTATGTTAAAGGTATTAATCCAGTTTCTTGTTTCTAATATGACTAAATAGCTACCTATATAATGATTATAATAATATAAGTATTTTAATTGAAAAAAATGAAAAATATAGTTTCTTAAGTATACAGTACTTTATCGTCCACAAATTATCCCTACGAGTGTATCTTACAATATTATACTAAACGTTATGTTTTATTTTTACAGATAAAGTTTTTGGGAAAGCCAAGGCACAAGTTATGAAACAAGTGAGTCTAATTTTCATACTAATTTAACATATGTAGTCATAGGACATAGATGATGCATATAAACAAAATTCATTATGATTGAAAATCATCACTATTTCGTATAATATTTAATATTTAAACATCCGTTTAATGTTTTTTTACTTATAGTCCAAGGGTTTATATCCTTCTCCTTTAAGAATTTTAGACGTTGTAAGAACTGGTAAGATTATTATATTATTTATATAAAAACTTAATTCTATACATATCTATCTATCTATTCTTAGTATTTAGGAGAAGTACCTCAAATCAACAATTAGTCAAGGCTCCTTGTATGGATAAATATGATGCGTGTGAATGAGATATTGCATTTTGTATAATATGTATTGAATTTTAATGTGACATTTGATTACTCAAATCAAAGGTATTGATAAAGGCCCACATGCAGGATATGAAGCTGAAGCAAATGCATTTGGAGAATTAGCCATGACCCCAGAAAGTAAAGGATTAATTTCCCTCTTTCATGGACAGACTGAATGTAAAAAGAATCGATTTGGTAAACCTGAAAGACCTGCCCAAAATTTGGCTGTACTTGGAGCTGGACTTATGGGAGCCGGTATCGTACAGGTATAATTTTGATTGCATGTAAAATAAAATATGTAAACTAATTAAATTCCTTTGAAAAATAGTTATTATTGGTAAAAAATTTAATTTGAGTACATTTTATTAATATGATTGTGGGTTTTTGTTTGTCTCCATTTTTATAGGTATCAATTGATAAAGGTTACAAAGTTATTTTGAAAGATGCAGCAGAAAAAGGTTTAGCTAGGGGTTATAATCAAATATGGAAAGGACTAGATCAAGCACGAAAGAGGAAACGTATTACACAGTAAGTTTAAAATTTATTGCAAAATTCAAAATCCCTTGCTACTATTTAATTGAATACTCTCAATGCTCATTATTTTTTGTACTTTGAAATTTGAAGTATGTAAAAGTAAAATATGAATTGTTTCTATCATTAGTTGAAACTTGTTTTCGTTTCTTTTTACAGAGCCGAACAAGAAATAATCATGTCCAATACTTCTCTTCAATTAGACTACAAGAACTTTGATAAAGTTGATATGGTCATTGAGGCTGTTTTTGAAGATCTTAACCTTAAACACAGGTAATGACAATTTGGCATGATACATGATAAAGTAGTAAATGTAGTATGAGTACACAATATATGTAAATATTTTTATTGTCAATAATCAATAATAATTATTAGCACTTTGTAGACCTAATACAACTTTTTCAATAGTTGTTTTAGGGGGAATAAAGTGCTCAAAGTAAAATTATCTTTCAAGTCTTAATTTAGGATTTTTTTAAACCAATATTACTTCCTATATAGACAAGAAAGAAACAGTTTTATGAGAATAACTGCAATTATTTTTTTCAGTTGTTTTTGTACAAAGCGAGTTCATACCAATATGTAATACGTAACGTATTGCAAAAAGTATATGGTATTATATTATTTTCAAATAATGAAAATATTTTATATACAGGGTAATAAAGGAAGTTGAAGAAAGAATTCCAGCACATTGTATCTTTGCTACAAATACAAGTGCACTCCCAATTGCGAAAATCGCCGCTGCAAGCAAAAGACCTGAAAAAGTTATTGGAATGCATTATTTCTCTCCCGTTGATAAGATGCAACTTTTAGAAATTATCACAATTCCACAAACTTCCAAGGACACAATTGCTTCTGCTGTTCAGGTTAGTGCAATATCGACTCACGATATCATACATCATAACTATACACATATATACTATATAAGAATACAAAAAAAATGTATAATGTGTATGATAATAGCTATTATTAAATGAAAACTATTTTATGTGTCATGTAAATTTTTAGGTTGGATTGAAGCAAGGTAAAGTTGTGATTGTAGTCGGCGATGGACCTGGCTTTTACACTACTAGGATTTTGGCTTCAATGATGGCAGAGCTTATTCGACTACTACAGGTTAATACTATTAAAAAGCATTTTTTACAAATTTCCATAGAACACAAGATTCTCATATTAAACTACGAATAAAAGTTAAACTAATATCTTTCTGGATCTTTTACTTAACTTTTCAGGAAGGTGCTGAACCCAAACGATTGGATAAACTTACAACATCATTTGGATTCCCTGTAGGCGCATGTACCTTAGGTGATGAAGTTGGTCTCGATGTTGCAAGTCATATTGCCAAAGATTTAAATATAGCTTTCGGTAAAAGATTTGAAGGTGGTTCTCCATTATTATTAGAAGATATGGTCAAGGAAGGAAATCTAGGTATGTTATTGTATTGTATTTGAGTAAACAATAAAAAATAAAATAATGGTCATTGAAATATACTAACTTTATGGTATCAAAAAGATTTTTTTAAAGTATGAGGCTCTTTGTGTTATTTTGTAAAAAATTAGGAAGGAAATCTGGAAAGGGTATTTTCGTATATGAAAGTGGATCAAAGGATCGTCCAGTAAACGCGGCCGCTGAAGGAATTTTGAAACGACATAAATTGGAACCTAAATTGCCTTTGACAGATGAGGATGTTTTAATGCGAATGGTAACAAGATTTGTGAATGAAGCCGTTCTCTGCCTTGAAGAAAAAATTCTTGCAAATCCAGTAAGTCTCATATTTTTTGCTGCACACTTAAAAGATAAACTAAAAAATGATAACATTACATTTGTACGAAATGTCAAATGTGTGTGTGTGTGAGTGAGTGAGTGAGGAGTGTATCTTCTATTTGGAATGTGAGGCGTATGAAGTGTAATCTAGTGTACGGGTGTAAGGCTTTGGCCTTGAAAGATAGTGAGAAGTGGTTCAATTCCCTTCATCGCTTCAAGCATACATGTCTCATGTAGCACTTTGTAGACCTAATACAACTTTTTCAATAGTTGTTTTAGGGGGAATAAAGTGCTCAAAGTAAAATTATCCTTTCCTATACAATTAAATAGCTCATTTAATTAACATAAATGTGCTGTTGAAAGGGAAGTATAGATATTCGCAAATAACAATGTTTTTTTGTTTCATATTTTTAATTTTATTTTTCAATTTTTAATCATTTATAGTTGGGTTTGGTTGTTTTTTACTCGTATATTTGTGATTTGTTTCGTAAATAATTTTTATTAATTTGTATCTTAAAATGTTTTCTTTTAAAATTCTACAGTTGGAAGGAGATATTGGGGCAGTTTTTGGACTCGGATTCCCACCATTTACAGGAGGTCCATTCCATTATGTAGACCGTGTTGGAGCTCAAACTTTAGTTGATCAAATGAAGAAATATGAAGCAGCATACGGTAGTTGCTTTACACCGTGTCAACTCCTATTAGAACACGCTCGTGATCCATCAAAGAAATTCTTTCCTACAAAATAATAACTAAGTTATAGTTTTTGAACACAAACTAAAATCATCTTTTTTTTTTTAAATGGTAAAACACCCCCTAAACAAATTACTTACCATTTCGAATAAATTTTATGGCAATTCGCAATCAATTTAATGGAAACCAAAAAGTATATTATGTTGTGTGTTATACATATATATATACATATACATACGCATACTATGTATTAAAGATATTCTATATTTCAGGTATCAGTCCGTGTAATTATATATTTACTACTGTTAGTCTGATTTTTTCTCGTATTTTTTTTGTGTGTGAGAGAGGATTGAAAAGAATGGGAATTATGAGAATATATAAAATATAAAATATATAAACTATATTTGAAAGAAGAACAAGAATAATAAAATAAAAAAAGTGCGCTGTCAAAAATCTTTTGAGTTATAACATGTTGTTCATTTACATAATATATTATGTACTATGCATCTGTCTTTGTTTTTTTGGGGTATGTATTTGGTATTTGTTTTTACTTTGTCAGGTATCAGTTATGGAATAGTAAAGTCGATATTTCAGAATGTAATATGTTTTTTATTTTTATGATAATTTATATTGACAACAATAGCCAATTTCTCATATATTAAAGTAGTTGAAAAAATGTACTTTTAACTTCCATTGGTATACATAAAGAGGTTTTTTAAGGTTGACATTATTTCAATTTGATATCAAGCAAGTTTTATTTTTTGTCTTTGCATCACATGGTGGTCGTTGAACTTTTATAAAACAAGATTCCTTTGGGAAGTCGTCAGGTTTACAACAATTTCCAGGTACCTCTTCCCAACACTCATAATTCCTAATCGGATAGCGCATGTCCAAATAGCTTTTATTCCCAAAATGTCTTTCTCGAACTCTTGGTAATTCCTTCGGCCCATGTGCCAAAATTTTACATCGATCTCTAGGTATAATGAGAGGACACTCGTCCAGATATTTATGTTCACCACATGGCCAAATTTCTGCTCTATCTTTAGCGGGATATTGATAATAGGATAAACTTCCACCTAACGGCTGATTTGTTATTGTATTGACCGGCCACGTATACGCCGTCTTCAATTTCATCAGTCTATCATTAAAGTATGTTTCTTTACAATCGTCATTGAACTTAACAACGGCATTTAGATTATCTCTTCCATGTAAGTCTGTTCTAGCTTTTCTAAAAACATCTCTCTCAAGAGTATGATGTTTGGGTCGTGTATCTGCACAAAGACCTCTCCATTTAAAATCTCTATGACTAATACTTTTTGCCTGAGTCATATCTCCAGGACGTCCAAAAGGAAGCACTCCTTCAAAAGGATCAGAACGCCTAATTATGTAAGTACCGTATTCAGTCTGTATTAATATTCAATATTCATAGCTAGATAAGTTTTCAAAGAACACTTTAATGTTTATTTGAAGCGTTTAGAAATTTCTTACATAAAATGAAGTGAAGTTCTGTCACTCAAATGTAGCCTATACGCTGGCTCTGGTCTATGGTCCTGATTTCTAATTTTTCCTGGTCGAATGAGACTGGATTCATCTGGCCCACAATGGCCAATTCGCAAGCTTTCCTTTTTTCCACATTTTTATAGAAAAATTGTTTAACTTGTCGTGACTTCAAACTTCAAATTTCTGCATAAATAAGAATATAAGGAAAAGTAAACTTTTGAATTTGGTATAGTTAATTACTGAAGTTGTCGACTCAGGTATGGGAGCTCCAACATCCATTAATCTTTTGTATGTAGACCGTTTAAGGTCAAAAACACGGTCATTGCGAATATCATAGTCCAGTGGCAGTGTGTTGTAATAGTTTTCCCTGCATGTATGTACACCACAAATATATTAAATATACTAGTAGCTTGTTAAAAATTCACAGGAAGCTGTATATTTTAACCATGTAAATATGACATACAATTAAAATTATACGTCATACCATTCTGTTTTATCCAGAACACATGGATTATAAGCATTCTTTCCTCCCGTAGACATCTTGGATCCGGTTTAGAAGCTTGAGAGGATGTACACAAGAAACTTGGAGAAAGTTATCTCAAATTAGAAGTCAAACTGAAAAGGAAAAAATAGCATGGCATAAAACACAAAGAAAAGAATACAAAGAAAACAATTGCATAATCAATAATTATTACATGATTGATAATTGATAATCGGTGATCCGCAATCCGCAAAGACGTGCAGGTCTGGAGACTAGAGTCTGGTGGGGGTGGGCTTTGCTTTGCAAATTGCAAAACAGTAACAATAAAGACGACTCAGATGGCTACACACTTGACCATAGAGTAATTATATATATAATTAGTATATGTACTCTAAGCACTTGACCCTTGTACCCACAACCCAACCCAAAAGGGGCCGTAATCATGAACTATTTTTAAAAAATGGATCCTGGATCCTGGATACGGAATCGGTCAAATCATGTAAGCGCAACTGATGAAGAGAAAGAAGGGAAGGTGAAAGTCTTTATTTCCTATAGCGACGTCATCGGCATTTACGGCATTACAAATTACAAGTAATATCACTGTGCTGTGTGCTGTGTGGATACTTTGCTTCTTGTTGTTTTAAAAATTACAGGAGACTGAAATCTGAGAACTGATAAAGCAATGAAACAACCACAGTTTGCAAAAAATGGTGTTTTAATTTTTAGGTTGTTTATTATTTATTATCATATCTGTAATCTGTACTACCTCATGAAAAAACAATTAGCACAAAAAGAACGCATGTGTATATTCTCACTGTTATGTTATTCACTATGAAGTATTAAGTACTATGAATTATAATTTATAAATATATTTAAAAACTTAGTAGCATGGCAAGGCACGGATGTTTATCTTAATAACTAATAGTTAGTGTTGTTGTGGCGTCATCGTTAGCTTTAAATTAAAAAAACAGACAGAGAACTTGTATTCTGCATGTTCATATTTCCAAACTTCAACTATTTGCAGCGTTTTGTTGATCAGTGGAAGTTTCAACTAGCGTCTGATTTATAATAGAAGAAAAAGCAATGTCTCCTCCACCATTTTGTTCATTTGTCGATTTTTCTCCTTGTCGAATTTCTTGATGCTTCAAAAAAGTACTTAGTATATGTTCTTTGAAAAACTTTTCTGTTGAACCTCTGTAATTACACTGGAAGCAACGCATTTGTTCCATTTTCCCCTTATCTAAGGTATTTTTCGTGTATGAAAACCTAAATGCAGTTGATTTGACTTGTCCAGTCAATTCTCGTTCCTTTTCAATCGAAATATTCGAACATAAAGTGAGGCATAACAACCAATCGCTGAAAATCATCTGAAACAATTATATGAAATACGAAGTATAAATCTTTGAATAAGTACATTTAGTGATAGACGAGAACATTGAAAATTGGAAATTGGAACTACAAATACAGAAAACTTGAGCACGGAAACACTTTACCTCAAAATTTAGATTACTGTTCCCAGGAATTCCACATAAATCTGGATACATGTAGCGTAAAACAGCAGTAACATCATCCGATTCTAAATTTTTCAGTGCATTTGTATTTTTTCTACAGAAAACATCAAAATTCAGAATTCAGAATTCAGTATATAAAATTTCATCCATTCTTCATATTATAGTTAAGAAAGCTTAATGCAATGAAAGCTTTTTATAAAATTCAGAATTCAGTGCTCTTACATTTCTACATTAGGTTGACCTTTCCTGTCATTTGAAGACTGCTCAGACATTAATTTAATCTCAATATATGGTATACCATCTTCATCATAAGTGTTGTTTTTAAATTCCTCCATAACTTTAGGCTTATTCTTAACTTCTCCAGCTTTTCGATCTAACTCTGCTAAGACATCGTCACAATACAAAGGTGGATCTTCTTCTGATACTCCTTTTTCTTGGATTTTTTCATCAATCCTTTCTTCCGCAAGTTTTTGCGCTTCACTCTCTTTTTTTGAAACTTTTTTACCATCGACAACGTCATGTTGACTTTTCGTATGGAGTTCATCTTCCATCCACTCTGCTTCAGGAGTGGGTCTTTGATTTGCTAGGTAAATGTCAATACTTCTTTTGGATTGAGCTGTCTGTTCCATTTGTTTTGGCAATTCAAATAAATAGTCATAATTTATGAATGGTGACAGAATTTGCTTTGATCTGTGCCAATATATTTTATTGTTTAGTCTGTCTGGATAAATTTGATGAGGGAGTATACTGTGCAAAAAATCTAATGCAGTTATGACTTCAGAATTCTTAATGGATTTGAATGCTCGGAATAAATCCACTAAAGGAGGCAGAGGAGATGGAGTTTCTGGCAATAGTTTCCCTAAAATGAATACAAAAGTCTCAATTACTTTATGCTGTATGCGAATCAGAGTACACTTCAAACGTCAAAGGTATATTATGTATAAATTGTATCGTGTGTCATACTGCTGTTTCATTGAGTGTAGAATGAAAAATTACCAGCCTGCCTCTCAAAACAAGGTAAAAGGACATCATTAAGAAGACGCTCAAATATTTCAGAAATGCTTGTAGATGAACCAGTCGTCCCTTTTTCTTCATCATTTTGAACAAAAATATCCGATTCGGATTGTATGTGATCAAGTTGTTCTAGTATCTCAATTTTAGTTTGCTCTTCACTCAGAGATGACATTGTAGTAGTTGGTGTAGCAAGGGTATCTGAAAAATCTTCAGTTGTAATTTTGTAATTTAAATGGTTTAGTGTAATACTATTTTCTATTTTCTATTTTGTTGTGTGTTTACAAATTAATGCTAGTTTTAAATTGTAGTAAAACTTTGTACAAACCTTCACTGGCTCCGTTTGTAAGTTCATTTTCGTAATCTTTTGATTCAGTTTTTGATAGCGAGGATTTTTTTGGTTTATTAGAATTTGTGATTGATTTTTTGGGTTTTTTCTTTGTTGAGCCTTTTCTTCTTTCTCCTTTTGAATTTTTCGAGGACGCAGTGCTATCGATAGACGCTTTGACCTGTTTTTCTTTTAATGAAGACTTCGGGGTTGATTTCAATGATTCTGGAGGGTCAACTTTTTTCTCACCTTCCTTTGTTTCTGGACCCGAAGTAGGAGCGTTTGTAATATTTGGATCGTTCACTTCAGTTTTATATTGAGTCTTTTTGTTCTTTACTGGAATCGAAAGGTACATTTCAAAAGCAGCTACTATCAGACACTGTAAAAACTTTACATGTGTGTCACAAAACACAACAATGCAAAATAAGAAATAAATCAGTTTTACTTTTTACTATAATATTCATGCCTCGCTTTTCTGCACCTGCGAAATTACTAAATCGACTAACTTTTAAAATAAACAACGCACCAGTAAACAAA
>JAQGBH010004561.1:0-16389 GCA_034698265.1 Sminthurinus aureus
CATAAAAAGGAACAATATGACGGGGTCCTGGCTTAAATTTTCTCAAAACATGTTTTTTTGAGGATCTCTACTGTACACTGTGCACTACATTCTGCATATAGAAGATAGAGTCTCCTCTTGTACATGCACACTGCACAACACATAATAAACACTCAATACTCACCGACAGAGTTTGAATTAACTTGAGCTTGATTTTAAACCATATCATCATCTATTATTATTCCATATGTGAGTACACAATACAACGTACAAGGTACAGGGTATAGTGTGTACTGTATGCAAAATACAAACACATGACACAATATCAATATGCACACACAATAGCAGTATTACATTATGATGAGTTGCAAGTCCACATACGATGTAATAGTTAGTCTGCAGTTAAAAGATACCTAGTTCACATCCATTCAAATAGGCACAATGTCTATATGCACGTCTGTAGATTCTAGATTGTGGATACTAGATACTAGGTACAGATGTGTGAATAGAGTGAGCATAATATGTAAAGTGTAGAGGTAATGTGCAAAAATGAAATGGAAACTAAAAATGAGAAGGTGAAAAAAGTCATGAGTGTAGAGTAGAGTACAAGTACATGGTAGTATTAATATTAGTATTAGTATTACTGGTTTATCAGCTGTCTCTATTAGCAGGTAAATATATATACACTTGATACACATGCATGTTTGTATGTATGTCGCTAACGAGTGTCTAAATCGTCGGTACATCCGGTATACCAGTGCAAATGACAAACATTAGCAAGAGCAAACGGCAAAAGCCCAAGGCACAAGACACAAACATAATGTTATATTACGTATTCAAAATATTTATGTTGTGTATTGTGTACATTGTACAATCTATGTTTAATACATAATCTATAATCTACAATCTACACACATTCACTTTGTCATAAATACGTCAATGACGAACTTTGGTATGGACAGGATCGGATTGATTCACGTTTCTAGTTTTAGGTTGGTATTTGGCTGGTTGGTATACATAATTTCACAAGTCACTATACTTTTACTTTTGGTACTTGGGATTTTGGATTTTGGATACTGGTACAATGTATTATGTTGTGTCACATGTCAATACATGAGAATAGATAGATATGTAAATTACATTACGTCGGGTGTCGAGTCTCGGGTGATTTCATATCATGTTTACTCATGGATTTCCATGGGTAATTTGTAATGTTGAAAATATTTGTGGCTATTTAATATAGTCACAACTCAGAACGGCGAGTAGTGAGTTGTACCTTCATCACTCCTCTGACTCTGAATCTGACTCTTGACGACAGTGATTACACATTTTACATAATACACAATAAATTGCGCACTGTACACTGTACACATTAAAGTCTGAAATGACTGACTAAAGTCTGACTCTGCTATATCTATATCTATATTATGTTACACACACATACCACATTTTTACTTTTATACAGGATACAAGGTAATTCAATATTTCATATTTCATACGTACAACACAGCTATGAAGGAAAAAATGGAAGAGCCTCAACCACAATTCAATTGAATTTCAGGAGAAGAAGGTGATCAAAGTCAATCACTCTTCTTCATATTCTGTGCAGATTGAATATTGACACTGATACTACTACTACTAATAATAATACTAATGACGGAAATATTAGCATTGATCCTTTTCATTTTTATCGTCATATCAGAAGCGAGTGCAAAACACTACTTGAAATGGGGAGTACGTCACCCACGACGTATATTAATAGATAATAGTAGCAATAATAATAATAATAATATTTTGTTTATATGCACCGCTTTGTATATTTTGTATTTTGTATTTTGAACAAATGAGTGCATATAGTAGAAGAGTCATTACATAATACATGTACTACTACTACAACTACTACCACTATTGTGATTGTAATAGAAGGCGCAGGTATCTTTTATCTATTGTTACCTAAGTCTACGTATTCAACGTGTATTTTAATCTACATATTATATGATATAGACCACTTTAAAATCAACATCAGGGGATTTTATATGTGAATGTCTATTTCTATGTGAAAGTCATTTCCAACTTCCAACTATACTCTAATACTGTGTAAAAAGTACAATATACTATTCAATTTCTATTCAATTTCAGTTTATAGATCTATACAGCTAAGTACTTACAGTACGGAACAGTAAACGTTATGAATATCCAGAACTTTCCTTACATTTTATTTATAGTTCTGTATTGTATTATGTTACGAATTGTTGGTCGTGGCTACCTTAAACAAATATACTCGAGTGTCTCCCAACTCACAAGTAAACAATGGATTTTCTAGTTTCCACGCATTAACCATCTTCCACCGCCGTCAACAGTGATCAAGTTGACAGTGGCAGAGATTTGAAACACTCCATATTCTATTTTCTACAAATTATTATGTAGTTCTAGAAACTAGGACTATTGTCTGTCATATACACTCTTGTACTCTCTATTCTATACTCTACATGATGCTTCCAGACTAACTCTACAGCACATTGTTATTTTGGGATAAAGTTGAGGGAAAATAATGGCTTTACACAACCATGAAACTGTATTCCTATTCCTATACATATTCATTTACATATACACATAAAATATTGAGTTACTTGTTTTTCCTTGCTATAATCTAATATTAATTACTACTCGTCTTTATTTTCTTGGATCAAGTAAAGAGGAAAAAGGATTTGATATTGTTTTTTAATCCTCATTTTTCATATTTCAGTCTGTAGAATTTAGATTTTTTCCTCATTCCATGAACGTTTTCCGCATTTTCCTTTCTCTCTCTTTGTCTCTCTCTCTCTACTCTATCTCTATCTGCTTGTGTTTCTCCATGTTTCATGTTCCATACTTTTTAGGTACTTTTCTGTTTATGATCCTACTCGCTTACATTTTATACAGAATAAAGTATTATGTATTATGTATCTTTGGACATTATACAATGTACAATGCACAGTGCACAGTACACAGTGTACGGTACATGCATAATAGATAGATGCTCGTTCGGTCGTTACTCGTTACTTGTTAGTAGTTTTGTTACTCACAATTCCTTATCCTCCATATGTCGTATGTACTTGAATGATCAATGCCGCCAGAGTTAGTGAGTCCATGTGAACAGGATAAATACACTATAGACTATAGACTATAGAAATATACATATAGATACAGATTTACATTATACATGCATGTATCCTGTCATCTATCTTTCTTTTTATTTTCCTTCTACTCTTCTACTCTTTTCGACTCTTCTCCTTTTCCTTCTTTCTTTTCAAAATGTACATATTATACATGTATTTAGTTCTCGAGGGACGAGATTCTTACACAGTGACAAAAGACAAGAAAGGGGTAGAGAAAGCACGAGAAAAACGGAATAAAAAGTCGTTCTATTTATGCATACATGCAATCATATGCATATACAAAGTACGGAATAGAGACAGACAACTATAATGGAAAGAGTAACAGTATTGAATCCAAAGACCGTAAAGTCGCATTTATATGTTTATATCTCTCTCTACCCACTTTCTCCTTTCTCGTTTCTATTCTCTGGATATGTACATCTGTACATTGCATACACTGTATAATATATGTTTACAAACATGCGACAGAGAGTTTCAAGTCTCAAGCTTCAAGCCTCAAGTCTAAAGTCTTGAAGAAGTAAGAAGAGAGAAGAGAGAAGGGAAAATAAGGGAGAGTGAGAAAGGACAAGAAGGAGAGGAAGTGAATGCTGAGAGAAAACTCATCTGAGGAAAAAGGAGAAAGGCACAAGAAACAGAAGAGGAAGAAAAGGAAGGAGAGGACGGAGAAAGTTAGTGACTGAATGAGAGGAAAGGGAAAAGGACATTATAGTGTAGTTACATGTTTAAAGTAGGCATACTGCAAACTGTAAACCATATAATATACATAGATATATGTATATATTATATAATGTATAATGTATAGCACTTAATATACCATATAAGAAAAGGAGAAAGAGAAGGAGGAGGGTCGATCTTTTCCATTACATTATACTTACACTTACACTTACAGTACTGTACGAGCATGTAATGTACACAGATATTATATAATAAGAGAGAGCGAGAGAAACTGTATTGACATGAGACTGGCTCTGGCTCTCAACTCTGTTCTTATTGTGTATGCTCTTCACATTATAAATACATACCTACATACATACGTACGTGCATACATACGCTACATGTACACAGTACATATTGTGATTCATGTTGGTAGGAGTTGGAGTGAGTTGGAGGCAGAAAGAGAGAGTGAGAGAAAGGATGTGGTGAAGATGGCATAGCATAATGATGAGATGAGAAAAGGAGAAAAAGAAGAAGACGAACAAGACGACGAAACTCAAAAGAAGAAAAGAGGGGAAAGAGGAAGAAGAAAAGAAGAGTTCAGAAGTGAAGCGAGTCCAGACTCCAACTCCAACTCCAACTCCAACGTTGTAGTCTCTATGCTCTAAACTCTAGACTGTAGACTGTAGACTCTAGATTGTATACTTTGTGTTTGAGTGAGAGAAAGTTCTGTGAAAGAGTCAAAGCTGGAAAGTAACAAGAAAGAGAGCAAAAGGCATTATCAATGCATACACAGCACAGCACATAGATGCAGCAGCTAGATCTTACATCTTACGTCGTATATTGTAGGTTGTAGTTGGTAGGTAGCTATTCCATGATAAATCCTATACATCCAGAATCTACAATGTACAATGTACATAAAGGATCCTAAGTACATAATACGCGGGCTGTTTACATCCTACTCCCATTCCTACTCGTATACCTGTATATTCTATATTCTATACTCTCGAATGTATACAACATACATACATTTGTATTATTATTACTATTATTATTATTATATTGTACGGGCAAAGTATCTGTGTAGAGTGTAGAGTTGGAGTTGAACTAGATAAAAAAACTCTTTCTAGAGAGAAAGTATTATGTGATGCGTGTAGTAAAGAAGTTTCTACTTTATACGCCTTCTTCTTTTTCTTCTTCTTTTCTCCCTCTCTCTCTCAGAATTCAGGATACACATAATCTGATCGTATGCATGCATGAAACTTTTCCATATGTGTGTATTGGGCATGTATCTAGTCTCCAGTATCCAGTATCTACAAGTACTTTATACTTTATACATGAATGTGCACAAAACATAAGACGGAGAGAAATACATAGAACATACAACCTACAACGAAGAAAGAGAGACAGGGAGAAAGTATACCTATTTGACAAGGTCTATGACTATGTCAAAGAATCTAAGAGGAAAATTGGTTGGTTGGTTACGTTAGGAACCTCCAGCTTGAACTTGCATCTGATATATCCATCTACCTACAACCTACAAAATACAACATAGAATATACAGACTACATGTACACGGTACAGTGTGCAGTGTACAGGGAAGAGTGTAGAATGTAGAATCTAGAGTGTAGAGAATCCTCCTGCCTTTTCTCCCAACTATTTTGCTTCTAACTCTGCGACTCTAACTCTGACTCTGGCTCTGATTCTGATACTTACTTTGCCTCCTTTTAGTTTTGCTTGCTTGTGCTTACATTGATCTTCTGCGCGCACACGCCTTTTTACCCCAGACCAAATACCAAACCAAACCATACCATACGATTCCATATCATATCATATCAATACCAAAATGTGTACGTTTCACAGATGAGAGCAGCCACAGAGAATGTGAGAGCAAGGGACGGAGTGAAAGAGTAAAAGAGTGAGTGAGCGAACTTTGGCCTGCTCTCTATCTCTGACTCTGCCTCTTCTTTTCTCCTTTCCTTGACTCCCCAAGGATCCATGCGTCTTCTACGTTCTCTATTCCTTGTCCATAGTCCGTAGACCGTAGTTCGTACTCCAAATAAGAAAAAAGGATAGAGAATTGTACAAAATCACACACATCAATACCGTCCTAACTACTAGTATATTGTACAAACGAGTCGAAGAAAACCGTCCTTTTCCATTCTTCAACTCTCAATCCACAAACCAAACTCGGAACAAATCCAAATCCAAGTTCAAGTCAAGTCAAGACGATCATATAGCCAAATCGCCCAGCGCAAAAGAAACCAAGCCGTAAGCTCAACACTCAATACTCAATGCATGATAGAAATTCGATAAATGTACATTATACATAGATTTTACTACTAGATACTAGGTACATGTGGAATTGCATATAATTCATCTCGAGGTCAAAGGTGCAATGTGCAGTATGTTACAGGAAGAAGCGGAATGCGGATTAGACAGAACTATGCCTCTATAAAAGATGAAAAACATAAATTGCAATTTTATTGGTCAAATGTAATCTAGTACGTCAACTTGGTGTGGTAGTTGTCTCCATTCTCCATTCTAGATTCTACCTTCTATCAAAAATCAAAATACTAATAAGAATTTTAAAAAACGCAGGAGAAAGGAGTACAATTTTAAACCGTGCACCATGGTTTGTAAAATATATAGAAGAGAAGAAGAACAAAAACTCTACATATTTTTCAGAGTCGAGGTATCCTTGATATGGAGAAAGCTACAGCGCGGGTAGCAAACAAACATGTGGAGCTCATTTTTATTCCTATTCCCGTTCTCATCGCTGCTCCGAGCTCAGCTAGTAGAGTATCTCGTATCTACTATCGAGATACGCTGAGAGGACAGTTTCTACTTGCTCTTATTCTTATTCTTATTCGTATTCTTATCCCGTGTCCTTGTCCTTGGCCATACAGAATTCAGAATTCAGAATCTAGAACTCGTACCATGTCAAATTCAAATAGAGTGAAACGTGGTTTTTATTGTTGGTTTTAATCCATCTCCAGTTTCACTCACTCATGACATGAAAAATGAAATATCAAGTATGCTGAAATTTCATCCTGATAGTTCTCACGTCCTTCAAAACATGTAAATACATGGATATTGCATAAAAATGCACACGAGGATCAGACCTTGGACTATCATTTATAAATAACTTTACAATATACGTATGTACATGAACAATAAACATGATAATTTTCCAGAAAAACGGTCACATATTCCATTTCCCATGTAGTAATAAATTTTCTTTGCATAAATCTGAATTCAAAATAGCCTATAGGTAATGAATATTCATGGCACTTCTTTTTTTAAAAATTGTTTGAGGAATGGGGAAAATCCAATATAATCCAAGGAAATATCCTATATTAACTCAGTTCATAATGACTTAAGTTGAAGTGACACGAGATAAAATGATCGACCTTTGAAAGGTTTTTTTCAAATTGTTCATGTGTCTTGTCTTGTCTCTTTTTGTGTGCCATTTCCATATTACAAAAAGTCACACACATCAATATTTACACAAGTTTTTTACACTTGTAATTAATACTTAGGAGATTCTAGATTCTGCAATAAAATATCTACAATATACAAGATAGAATCTAGGCATTAGGCATTTGTTAAGAAATTAAAGTAAAAATTAAAAATCATAATGTGTGTGGAGTAAAAAAAAAGTGTTGAAAGCTGTGGGAGTGAATTGTTGAGGAAATTTCATTGTTGTACCTATTCATTTTGACTTGACTTGGGTTTCCAGTTTCCAAACTTTTAAAAGTTTCTAAACGTCGAAGCTTCTTGTCATTGTTCAGCTTTGAGTTTTGAGTTTTGAGCTTTGAGCTGTCAACATTTCAAAATTTCAAGATTCAAGACAAAACTCTTTCATTCTTTTCTACTCACCGCTGACAATTCAATCCAATTCAACAATCAACCATATTATTTCAATAATGTAGAAATTTAATTGAATTAGAGCAGTGTAGAGTGTAGCCCACACGTGTATATCTATGTGCAAACAAGTTAAAAAGAAGGAAGGAGCGTAGCGTAGATTTTACTGACTGTACACAGAAGAATATACCTATAAATTATATCGTATTATATTACATTACATTAATAAAGCATACATGTGTATTTGTGACAGGTGATGAAATGAAACAGTCCCATTTTTATTTCCCTAAAGCCATCTATTAAACTGAGCTACACTTTACCTCCTTTCTGTTTTCCCTGTTCAATGTTCACTGTTCACACCCCCGTCAAACAAGTTGAATGGAGAGTTGAGATACATTCAGATTTTAAAATGTATCTACAATCTACAACGTAAACAATATACTGTATATTACTGTATAATGTATTATATGAATTACGCATGAAAATGAAAAGGAATACGAATACGAATAAAAATTACGAGTGTAACAAGAGTACAAAAACGAATTCCCACAAGAAACATGCATGCTGTATCCATGTCCATGTGGCATATATAAATAATTTACATGATATTTCATTCATTTTCCTAGACATTGTACATTGTACACAGTAAAAAATGCTTAAATGCACGATGTACAAGCATACAAGATAGTATATTGCGTATAGAGTATAGACTAAAGGAATACGCTCTTTCTGTTTTTCTTGAGTAAACAGAAAATCCAAAGCCGAGTTACTCCTTGTTCGTCGTAGAGAATTAAGTATTACGTATGAGGAATAAATAGAGGTTGAAAGTTGGATGGTATTGTGTGAAATTGTCCAAGTATTTCCAATAATTCTATAACCTCAAACGTTTTTAATGTACAGTGACAAGGTAATGTTGTTATCATGATTGCCATAGTTATCCTCTTGTGTCCTGTGTCTTGTACATATCGTCCTGTAGGTTTTTGGATTGAAACGTATTACAATTGAATCTAGAATCTAGAATGTGTGTTGTGTTATGTGGCGTGTGCTGTATGCTGTGTGTCGTCCTTTTACATAACCATACCACAGTAGATAGATTCACCATGCACAAATGAATGGTTATCGATTTTATCAGACGTCTATTAATAAGATTGCATTGGAGTATAATGTCAATGTGTAGGAGAACTACGGACTACGGACTACGGTGCGGTGGAAAAACAACCAACCACATTATAACATATATATAAATGTATGTATCGTATAATATGTAATATGTAATTTATATAAAGGTAATACTGCGTACCGAGAAATGAATGAACCGCAGAGCACAGAGTGAAAGCACAATTTCACCTGTCCATCAAACAGTACCTACCAGAGTTTTGAGCTGTCTTTTTTGTAGGAAAGAAAAAAAGAAATATTGAGAAAAATATAATGTACTATTGAGTATTGAGTATTGAGTAATGCCACGTACAAGAATTCAAGAATTCAAGTACTCACGTATTCTAGTATTCGAGTGTTCAATTGTTTGGTTTATTTGCTCAAGCTATTATTTTTTGGTATAAATATTTTGTCATTATTCTGTCTCGAGTCTACAGGCAGGAATGCTTGACTATGACTATTACTTGAATATTTTGTGCCAAATATCTACACAATTATGCACACATTATGTAGTTTCTACTTTCTACATCAACTACGCAGATATGCCAAGCTCATTTTTATACATACTTAATACGAGCAATTTATTGCCTACCTGTATGAAGTCGTAGAGAAAAATAAAAATAACAAGTAGACTGTACATTGTGAATTTTGGCTATGGCGAACACACGCTGTCTGTTTGAACATTCCACTTTCTTTCCCTTTCTTTCCATTATGGACATATGTATGTATGACCAGTGTCGAGTATCGAATATCGAGCATATCGAGTTGAGTATAAATAAAAAATAATAAATGTGGAAAAACCTGCTAAAAAGTACGTACTAGTAAATGAGACTCTAATCGTGAAGATAGTGGATAGTGGATGATAAATACTAGATACTACATAATAGAAAGAAGACAAAAGAAACGCGAAGGGAAATACAACCTATTTTTACATATATGTAGATTGTAGATTGTAGATACTAAATACTGAATACTAAATTAAGTAGTCAGCTCCATTGTCTTTCAGTTGTAAGTAAAAAAGAAGAAAGAAAAAATAGAAACAGGCAAAAAATTATGGACTCTCCCTGTGTATTGGTGCAGAAGAGAATTATAACGGATAATGAAAGAACAGAAAGCGTATGTACATTGTACAAGCATTTTAAATTCTGCCAAAATTGTACAGCACACAGGAGACGAATACTGGACTCAATTTTACCAGGAGTTACAGTATTACAGTAGTCATTTGGTCCGCACATTGTAATTGTATTGCATTGAATGTCACATTGATTTTTCCCAGTACCGGTAGATCTAGTACCCTTATGTACGATGTACGATGGAACTATGTAGATATGTTGATACGTACTTTCCCTCCTTTCCTCCTTTTCACCACTTCTTTTTTGTCCGTTTCTTTAGTCAATTCTATAGTCAAACTTGGACTTTAACATGGAATTCGAATTCGACGACTATACCATGTTGATATGGATGTAGATTGTAGATGTAAATGGAATGAGTGGTGCCTGGTAGTGTCATTTATTTATTTGACTTATTCACTTACTACTACTACTAATGGTGATACTAATATTGCTCGTGTTGCTGAACTAATGTACAATGTACATGATGCGGAATTTGGAATACTAATACCTAGTATACGGTATACTAGCATTAGTATTTACTAGTACCAGGTCTAAGCCAGTCATTTGCTACACCATCAATACTCAATACAAACATCGGTAGTGCATTTACTGTAGACTGTAGTGAAAGTAAAGGGCGAATTGAGAGAGAAAGGTTAAGAGTATCTAGCTCGCTGAAACTGGAACTAGAACTGGAAATAAAAACCTCGAATTACAACCCAAGCTCACAACAACTCCTACAGGTTTTATATGCATTTATATATTAGACATTGGCTGTTTTTTATATTCGGAGAGCTGCTTTTATGTATACGTATCAAGATATTCTAGAGATGTTTTACTAGGAATTGGTTGGAATCGTTATTATTTTGATTGTGATTATGATAATCGTTATGACTGAATTGTGAGGGAACGGAGAAGGCTTTTAAATGCATTAAACATCCAAATCTTAAAAAACGCAGTAATAATGGTCATAAAACTACATAGTTTTGATATCAAATGAATGGAATTATTACTTAATCCAAATCCAAATCCAAATGTCACTACCGATTGCCAATTTCAAAGGGTCATAAAATTGAAGCATACTCAATGCTCAATGCTCATCATCTGGAATATCACTCACTGTTTTCTCTCTCTTTTTATGTCTCCTGTTGATTGTTGATGCTCGAACGTAGAGAAAGGAGAGAAAATGCCGTAGGAAAAATAGTAGAGAAAGGAGAGAAAATGCCGTAGCTTAATCTTGTCATTAGTCATTACCATATCATTTATTATATGTACGATACATCGTTTCTACCTCCACACTGTAACATTTACATTTTTACATGGAAAATAAGAGGATTGATGTTATCAAAAGCATTTGTGGAGGTACATCTAATTAATTTTTGAGATGAATCCAGTTTAATTTTGCTGAGCACGTCGTACGAATACGAATTAAGGATGGCGGATGTGCATCAATGTTATCAATCTACAGTCTACAGTATTTTTATATACTTTACTCACGCATTACAATCTTTTGTGTGCACACACAAAAGATTTTCTTCATCTAAAAGTCGTGAATTGGTTAATGTGCGCATTTCCCCATTGTTTTACATTTAAATTTTAAATGCTCTAATAGAGTCTAGACTCTAGACTAAACTCTAAATTGATAAGACCTCACAAGCTGAAAATGGAAATACCCGGTTTAGTCATTAGTTATCGTTCATCAATGTGAGAAATAATGGCACTGTTTGAAATCCAATTTACCTTAGACATTAGAGGATAAACCACCGGGAGAAATTCACATTTCACATTTTCTCATCGACATGTGTCAAATTTTAGACCCAATATTTTCATTTTCATATTTTATGCAAATTGTGGATTGTATTGTGTATTGTGTCACACATGAACTAAGTGCAAGTAGCCAATGGCAAAGTTGAGGGTACAGACTATATACATGCATATTTATATATTATATATATACAACGGGCTTTTGTTTTGTGTTTCTGTCAAAGGCGAAAAGTGAAAATCTTCCATTTGATAATTATATAATAATGCCACATACTACATACTACAAACAACATACAACTGTACTGTTCTAATGTTGCTGGAGTTTTAGCTGTATCCAGTATACAGGTAAATGGACGAGGAAAATGATTTGAATGCACTCAATTATTCATCAACCATTTCGCCTTTAAAAACATCCAATATGAGGGCTTTCTCTTCTTCTTTCTCCTCACTTTGCTATTAAATAAATGACAGCATTACATACATACATATTGTGTGATTCCTAATACAGCATGCATCACCTATACCCTATACCATTTACAGCCATTCTTTCTATCGAACCAGAACCTCACCAAAGCCAAGCCAACTAATGTTAATATTATTGTAATTGTTGTTTTTGTTTTTGTTTTTAGCACCTTGTTGAGAGTTGAGTTGTTATTTTGAAGCATTGTTTTGTCCATGATACAATATTCATGGGACAAATTCATGAGACAAAATGATGCAATATATAATGTAATATTTCCATAAAATAAAAATCTTTAAATGTAATATTTGTGTTGGCTTTGAGATTTAAGTCCATTTATTCAAAATTCAAAATTCAAAATTCAAAACGCAGGGTGAAAGAGCGAGTACAATTGATAACTGATTATGCACATATTAGCGCATACAAACTATGAATTGTGCATTAAACTTAGGTCGAAACTCTAAAGTCAAATTGGCATGGAGAAAACATAAATATAAATATAAATAAAAGCTCACTTTTTACATCATACATTCAATATAAATGTGCAGTGTATTGTATTGTATTGTACACAATACTGTGCATATGCAATAAACATGCATATGTACATAAATATTACACTCTCCCACAAGTTCATCCTGTTTGTACATAAGCACATAAATACATGAATGGGGAATTGAGAACTACAGTAGTGGCGTTTATTACCGGTAGTGTGTGGTTACACATTACACACACACACATAGACAGCTACTGTTACTGCACCACGCTCTCTTCGTACTCTTGTCCTGTTCCTGCTCCTGCCTAAGTCCACTTTTACTCTTATTATTATTATGAATGAATGGATGCATGGTTAATGGTTAAACGAGTACAGGTTTAGATATAGTGGTAGAATTTAATGGTGGTTCACTGTTCACTGTTCACTCCATAACTGGTCCGACCGTAGAACTAGTGACTAGTATCTGCTATCTGCTATAAGAAAGAGCTTCTGTATTCTGTATGCTTGTTTCTCTTTGTGTTTCAAGTTTTTATGCAAGTATAAATTAAGAATTACAAATTACAAATTAAAAAGCAGGACAAAACTGTGTATAAATATGGCGACGGGTTTGATCCCCTTAAATGTTGAAATGTGAAATGTGGGAAATTCATCTTTAGTACTTTGTTGTGATACTGGTTACTGGTTAATGGTTACTGGTGCACTCGTCATTTTTCATCAGAGAGAGAGAGACGAGAGGGAAGATTTCCAATTTCAATGTTCAATATGCAATACTCAATACTCACATAATATCAATATAAAAGGTATACTTACCTAAACACATGTGCATAAATATAACCAATGACGCTTTTTAGTTGACGGGATATGGAGAGATGTTTTGAGGGGATGAAAAATAAATGGCTCCTGGTCCAGGTTTTACTGTAAAAAAATATACAATATAAGATATCAGTATATATTATAGATAGTTGGTGGCTGGTGATGAGCGGTCCAACTCAACGCTTTTATAAATCTATACATATTCAATTCATATACAAGCATCGACAATCCACAATCCACAATCCAGAAAAAGGAGAAGAGCAACAGGAGCAAAGCTCAACCCAGTATACACAATACACACTAGACAGTAGGCAGTAGAGAGTATTAAGTGGAAAGTAGATAGATAGATAGTCGAATTGAGGAGCAAACAACAACCCACCGAAAAATTAACAAGCTACCCCAACAAGTACAAAACCGTACTCATCCACATAATATCCATCTACTTATATCTCTGTGTTGTGTGTATTCCTAGTTTTCTCTAAAAAGATACGCCATCACTTGGAACTACATAATACATAATACATAATGTACAATCCATAATAATATGTATTATATACTTACAATATTATACAATATTATCTGTGCGTCCTGTAAAAATGAAACGAGTCCCCTATTAATATTATTACTGTATTGCGTCATTCACTTTGTATAATGTATAATGTGCACTGTACACACTGTGGACTGTGGAACGTAGGGACATGAGAGGAGCCGGAGTAACAAAGTGTGAGTGAGAGAGTGCGAGAGACCCTTAAGTGAACTTGCAGTGGTAATGTAATATCTGACGAAAAGGGAAGCTCACACACATTTACACGTTTACGCTCATGATAAGAGAGAGACAAAGAGAGAGAGAGGAAGAGATCCCTTAACTATTCACATCTACATAAGTACGGTCATGGTTGACTTGGATGTGTGTAAACTGCATAAACTGTTTGGCCGGACTACTCTCTCCGATTTAACCACCACCAATGTCCATGTCGAGGTCTGAGACCCTCCATCCACCAGCCAGCCATCCAGACGAAACATTGAATAGACTCAGAACTCAAAACTTCAAAAACTCATCATGTCACTTTTCTTCCCTCCTTCTACATACATGTACAATGTACATGAGTATCAGTTCAAGCCGTATTATGCCTCAAATGTATCGTATATTTATTTACTTATTTATCTGATGTGGTTTGTCTACTGAAACACAAAACACAAAATACACTCTTGATTTTTAATGCACTTAAGAATTTTCACTTGGAATTTAGTGGCAAAAGGCATCAGCAATATCAACAGCTTCAACTTTTTACTATAAATGTCCAAATAATGTGTAATTATTCATCAGTCATCAGTACTAATTTGTGAAGTGAAAGCTAAGCGTAGCAACTTTAAACACATTTATTATTTATTTACTTAATTCTGATTTTTAATTTAACAGATTTGACAGCCTTGTACCAGTGTACCAGCCAGAGAGTTTGACTATCGTATTATTCCGAGTGTACAAATTTCTAGTGGTTTCTTTGTAGTAAATGGTTTATACTTTTTTCTCTGCTAATTCATTTGAAGTATGTACAATTTACACTGTACAGAGTACACAGTTTTAAATTGTAGTTATAAATTGTTGTTGCTGGTCGGTAGTTGAACTAGTCAAGTTCATTCATTTCATGTAATAAACTGTAGAACAAGAAGTGAAGAAGAGGAAGAGCTAAATAGAAGAAAGGAAGAACAAATATTGTACAAGGGAGCACTGAGCATCATAATAAGTGCATAGTGAATAGCATCATAATAACTTGTCTAATAATGTCCTTGGGAAGTGCCCGGTCCGGACACCCCTACGATCGTGAGAAATTTAGATCCCTTCTGATGGGAAAGTTTCCCAGCTCGGCTCAGTTCAACATTCAACATTCACATTTTTTCTTCACTCTACAATCTACACTCTACACTATTCATTGTACATTATACATCATACATTATGTACAATGTACATTATGCATTAAATAATACACTATAATATACAACGTATATTATGTACAGTTTATCTCAACTATGTTTGACATTATATTATGATTTTTATACATACGAGGAAGAGAGGACAAAACAAACCAAGCCAAACCAAACCAAAACCAATATATAGTAAACAGTAAACTCCATTATATATACTTGTACTTGTATTACATATTGAGTCAAAGTTCGTCCTTTCATTTGTCTAACTCCCTATCTATCCATCTATCTATCTTCTATGGTAACAGGACGATCCGACAAAAAATACAAAAAAACGACGACAACAGAGCACCACAACGACGGGAGGAGAGGACTAAAAAATGACAACGACAATGTGACCAAAGGCGTTTACATCAACATTTACTCATACCGTCTGTATTTTGTATTGAGTATTGAACCTAAATGAAATGCGTCATGCTCAAACATATGTGCTTAGGTACAAAACATAACAACAGCAATAGACATGCTTGTCCTTTTGTAATATTCGTCGGAATTTGGAGTTTAGAGTTTGGAGGGAGGCAGAACGGCACTGATGTGCAATGTGTAGTGTGTAGTACATCTCATCACATATAGAAATATGAAGTATAAAGTATACTTGGAATATTATGAGGATTGGTAAAGAGACAGAACAGATGAATTCTCAGAATTTCATTACTTGCAGCTCCAATCTCAACTCTCTTAAAAGAGAGAATGAAGATCAAAGGCCTAAATTCATAGTTAAATTCTCAACATCAACATCAGCGTCAACGAAAACGATGAGGACAACGACAAAAGACATGAAAATGACGACTGCGAGATTCGTAGAATAGAAACCATCATTATTCTAAACGAAACTAATTGAAACGTATAATATTCTGTATTGAGTATTCAGTATATATGCCACGGCTGATATTCAATCATTCCATTATGGAGAATCCTGCGATTTTTTCAATCTAACATGTATTCGCATGTAAA
>JAQGBH010004562.1:0-16388 GCA_034698265.1 Sminthurinus aureus
CAATATGCAAAACCGGGATGTAAATTTCTATCGCAACGAATTCAAAGTCCATAAATATAAAGCTTGCGACTAGACTGGTTTTTTCAGCAGACTGCTAACAAAAGTAAGACACTGACTGAGACTTCAGCTTGTAACCATTTTGAATTTTGCTAAATTTCAGGCTGTCCACTAAGTTTAAAAGTTTTAAAAACTTCCCAGTACCTTGAGCCTTGAGCTATAAAATAAACAATGAGATTATGGTGTATCATGTGTGGTTTGACACATAGAGTTTCTAGAAACTAGCATCTGGAAAACTCGGACACAATAATTGCTGCTTAGTTGTCTTTACAAAGTATAAAGTCGCAGGACTCAAGACTCAAAATTCAAGACTTAAGACAGGCATTCAATGGTAAATGTTCTGAGTATTACAAGCTACAAGCTGAGAGTCCAGTAAAGAGTCAAGTCGATGTACCTATCTAAAAAAATGATACGTACGCCTATAAATAATTAAGATGCCATAATATTATTGTTACAGGGAGATAATTTGTAATTTGTGGTTTACTCGCATGTTTGTAATTTTGCCTCCAGGTTCCAGCTCTCCAGTCTCTTGTAGAAAAGCTCGTAATTCATAATTCAAGAGAATTTGCAACATAGAATGAACAAAGAACTTTATACGTGGAATAAAAAAAATTCTTCTGTTTCATGTTTGATGTTGAATGAAACAAATTCTAAGATTATAAAAATGAATCTTGTGGACGCTGGACATCTTCTAATTATGGATCAAGGATCAAGCTTGATCGTGATTTTGAAACAATGGAACGATTTTCGAGGATTATTAGCAACAATTTTTTACATGAAGAATGCAAACTACGTACTATGTACTTTGTATTTTGTGTCCAGTGATTAGTGGTGTATGGTTTATGGTTTATGTTGTATGTTGGATAGAATAAATAACAACTTGACTTGACATTTTCCGGCTCATTATTCTACCTTTCATGTTTCATGTTAAAGCAAGTTCGGACAGTGAAGATTTCCCACAACCATTCTAATTAATTACACAAAAGTATAGTTAATCCGAAGTTTTAAACGCTACAAAAGCTCAGGATAAGTCTGTGTAAAATGTAAAAGTTAAAAGTAATTTTACAGCTGAATTATGCATCGATATTCCATATTTTTTTCACTTGAAACAAATTTTGTCATGAATTTTTCCTTCACGATGACAAGAAAAAATACTAACAATAGAGTCGTCCGGGACAAGTGAGGCAATTTTGATGAAAATCAAAATCAACCTTTATAATTGGACTGGTTATAAGTTTTATGAGTTTTTGGAGCTAAATATTAACTAAATATCTAGATATTTAGTTAATATCTATTAATTTAAAATATGTCTGTTTTGGTTAAATCGTAAAAATAAAATGTTTTTGAAATATTTAGTACTTATTTCATTTGAACCTAATGAAATTTGCCCCCTATGATCCTATTATATTATGTGTATGACAGAGAACACAACCAAAGGATTATTGTGAATTTTAAAGAATTAATCTGCATGGCATGTGGAAAATGTATAAAAAGCTTAGCATTTGATGCCTGGACGCTGGACACTGTAAAAAATTACCAAGATGTTGATGTTATTTTTTCCTGTACAAACTACAATTGCCTTTCTGTGTCGTAGTCTTTTGTAGAATACCCTATTCATTTTCATTACAAATGAATTTCATTGTCAAGGTTGGACTTTCCAATAATTGTACTATGACTTGCAAACTCTGACAAAGAAAATCTGCAATATACACACAGGACACAGTGTAAGAGAAACTAAAATAAAGCTAAATATAAACGGATTTAAAAGAAGGAATTTAGAAACCATCGTCTGCACAAAACACAAAACACAAGACAAACAAACCGTATCGAATGCAATCTACATTGTATGCAAATCTCTCTCGGCTATATTTAATCGCATCTGATATCTGATAATACCTTAGTACATCTATCTACGTCTTGCTCCGTAAAAAAAATGACGACTATTCACTATTCATTTATTTTATACGCGTAAATGAAATGGGGCAAAAAACCGCATGTAAGTACTTACAGCTTACACATACAAAAAATCCTACGTGACATAGGCTAAAGGTGGGTTATAAATTATAAATTATTTCAACGCTGGAGATTGGAGATGGGCAAAAAAAAGTACAGAGTCCAACAGAACAACAGAACAGAGAGTCAAAGAGAAAAATGTTACTCGCTTGATGTTAATTTGACTTTAAATAGTTGCAAAAAACATTTACGCGGAATTACAAAGATCAAGAATCAAGAGGGATAAATAGTATTAAAAAATTATTATTATTACTATTACTTTTCATGCTGAACTGTAGATTTCGTGGTGATTTCTTGTAGCACTACTTTAATGTTCAAGTAGTAATATAATATATAATGGAATGTAATAAAACAACTAACTTGTACTAACTACAAATGTAAAAACTAAAAACTACTCCTTGTTTGGTTGGTGCTAACTAAAGGAATTAAATCCGTTGTAAGTTGTAATAAATGGGGATTATTACATACACAGGACATTTTTGCCAGTAAATCCTTTTCAATCCTTCCAGAGCAATGCATATAATATGTAGTGCATGCTAACTGCTAGTCAGTTACAAGTGCAAGAAAATCATAATCCGACTTTTTACTCACCAAATTATATAACTTTTGAAGGATTTTCCTTATATAATGGATAATAATTGAAAATGTAGAATGTAGAATGAAAGAATATTTATATAATATGGAAAAAATGATAAGCGTTTAATTTATGTTGCACTCTTCCTTTATTTGATTTCTACCCCCATTTCCATTTTTTGTACTTTATACCATTGACCATTGACAAATTGGAACTTTTGGTCTGCTCCTTTTTTCCCTTTTTATGTAGCAATGTTGACTTAGTCCTGAGAAACAACATGTATTACATGTATGCATACAAAAAAAACGTCGTCTGCGTCATTTTCACCTTCACGCCAATTTACAATTTCCAATTACATTTTTTAAGGAGTAAAGTAGAGCCGGAAAGAAGGAGCTAAAGGTTATTTGTAAATATACATGTATGGTAAGTAGTGTGCACAATGTACAGTGTAGACTGGACACTGGACACATTATGAATTACGAATGCACATAATAAATAATAAGGGATCAACATTATAAGTTCTTATGTACTTTTAGGTACTTTCCGACATTATAAAAGTTCATATATAGGTATAGGTACTCACAAGTTCATGTGTACGTTGCAGGTACATCCTACATTCAACAGTCTACAGCCTACGCACTTATATAACAAAAACACCTTGCACTTTATACATGCTTGAGTACAGTGCTTGAGTATTGAGCATTGAACATGTCATGCCTGATACATCCAACATTATATTAAATTTAAAATTTAAATGATTTTCAAAATCTTCAAATGAACTCTTAACAGCTCTATTGAGGATTGAAAAGGTCCCTGAAGACTGTCAAGTATTGAGTATTGACCAATCCTAAACTAATCTCTAAAGAGAGATCTAAACTCTCGACTGTTGTGCTGTTGGGGTGTTGCTGACCTGTGAAAGGAAGTAACAAGTGCAAAGTACAATGTGTTGACTTGTGAGATTTACAATTCAAGAGACGTGTATTGTACTTGGAACTGAAATTGAACTGTGAAATGTTTTTATTTGTATTATTACTGTATTGTTTTTGTTACGATCGCTTTCGATTTATATCGATAAACATTGAATATTGAATGTTTATGTTTTGAGTTTTGTGTATTGTAAACTGTAAATTGTAAAGGAAAAGAGTAAGATAGATACATGTAGATTATACACACAAACTACATACATGCTACATATGTATTTGAATTTGTTATTTGTTATTATTGACTACAGACTACAGTCAATAGTACGCTAATGTTTAGGAAATTTTCTCCTTGTTGACAAGTGACTATCATAAAATTATGATTGGGCAGAATCAGACTCAGACTCAAAAATGGGTGCTGAGTGCTGAATGACGGTATTGACTGTGAAAATGAAAGTTTAAGATCCATGTACTTGCACACTGTATTCACATATTTATTATTTATGGATGGACAATGAACATATGTAGTCCATAAACCAATGGGATTCATATGAATTACTTGTCATATTTTCAATAAGCGTATCCATTCCCATTCCCATTTCCATATTCTACTGTATTGTGCATTGTACTGTTCTGTTGTTGATGTTTACACCAGAAAAACGTACAATTATCATATTTCAGCGCTTCGGTTTCTCTTTCTCACTTTCAGTTTTACAGTCTTATTAAAGTCCATGAAAACAGCGTTATCAAAAATATATCTTTTATCTACTAGTATCTAGTATCTAATATCTGTCCTATTTTGTGCGTATTGGTACAAAGCAAGGAATAAATGTATTATCCGTGTTTTTACTTTACTTGATAAGTTTCATGGAGGAGAGAGACAAATAGGACTGTATATGTATATGTTGTATCTGTATGGCACCACATATAATTGTGATAAACAGCATAGTACTACAATTTTCAAGTTCAGGGTTCAGACGTACCACGTCCATCAATTAATGTGTCTGCATTTCACCTCCAATCAAACATGGAAACATCGAACGAGTGGATAACGCAGTCATTACACATTTCAATTCATGTATAGTATAATATAGTACGTAGTGTGTGCTGTATGCTACAGACTATGTACTATACAAAGTGTGCCCACAATCACGTATATAAAGTGTGTGTACTTCTTTCTAATTGTCTTCCTCGTAAATGTTAATAGAGATGTACAATATATAATATACACTGTGTACTGTGTACCTATCTTGATTTCCTCACTACTTGGCAAATAATGACGACTGAGTGTTCATTCTACATTTTAATATGTTTTAATATGTGCAAGGAGCAAAGATGCGAAATATGGGAATGAATTATGAATTATGAACTTTGGTGATGGAATTTGATAAGACGCACAGTTAAAATTTTAACGGGATGTTATTTGTTATTTATACAAACTTTACTTTATCAAGATAAATTTATGACCTGCCCTACAACTGTAGATATATTTGCAATTTGCAATTGAAAAAAATGCGTAGTTGGTTTGGTTTGGTTTAGACATAGGATAAAGCAAATAGTTGGTGATGTAATGATAACTGCAATTATAATTCTACACTACACACTATACCTTTGTACTTCATTCATAGGAATACCATTCTTGACTCTTGCCGTTTAAATTTGCATTAAAATTCCATAAGGTGTCTTGCGAAAAATGTCGTTAGCCTTTGGAATACGATTAGCATTTAGGAGTAACGAGTAAGTAGTAGGGTACTTGTGCATACAAGTACATATCATTTCCTCATCGGAAGTACTGAAACTTCTTCCAGACTCTTGTGTCTTTTGTATCGAGTCTCGAGTGCTCATTCTTAACTCTTAACTTATCGGTCACCTACACTCTACACTTACATGAGCAAAGTGGAAGAACAACTTAAAAATTATTAAGAATTATAATTCCAAATTTATTTTTGGGTTTTGAGTTTTGAGCATTGAGTATTTTCCATGTCTCATCATTCATCATATTTGTTTTCTGTTGGGCTACTGCACTGCTTTGCAATACAACAAATGAACAAAGATTAATTTTTAATGTGCTACGTATTATTTTAGGTAGATTTGGACTATGTATTACTTAAAGTATGTACGAGCATTGAGCAGCCTTGAAATTGTGAATGAGAGACGGTTGCACTGCAGTTCTTGACAGTTAACTACGGTAGTATTTAAATTGAACTTAGCCAACAAGTGAATCACTTGTTGACTCGAGTTAACTGACGATGAAATGCCACGCTTCCGCTTACGTTAAAAAACAAATTTCTAAAAGACGTTGCGTAAAATTTGTTGTTTATACTTTATGCTCCAGTATCCTAATCACATCCACATCCACATCAATAACCACAATTTCTCTCATTCAGTCAGTTGTGTAAATGGTAAATGGTAAATGTTGACTACGGATACATTTCTACTTACTACCTAAGTGAATGATTTGCATAAATAATTACTGTATGACAAAAGAGGAAGCTCTGCGGAAGTAAGAAGCGTGGTGTATTTTTTTCTCAAAATAAATCTATTGCAATTCCATTCCTCTACTTTATATTTTATACGTAGATGCATGCACAATACACAAGCCAAAGCATTATCAAAATTATATTATAGCTTACCTGGTAAACTTGTTGTTGTACAACTATATCTAATCCAATGTCTTTGAAGATGATGACGAGGACGAGAACACTAATACTGACGAGGAGAAGGGCATGAGGCCACTTGGTTTTAACCACTTTTAGGAATTTGGAGCAACAAGATTTACTTTTCTTGTACTCTTGTAAACTAAGTTTGTACTGCTCCACGGCGTTCCAGTCCAACCCGGAATTTTTCGGTGATGGTGGTATCTTATCCATTTTATCAACTTTACCGTCTTTATGACAAACACAACAGGAAGTGTAACAGTCAACAGGTTCAACTCTTAAACTACAGCTGATTGATGCAACTGATTGTTAATCGTAATTCACTAATTAAATGGAATACTGCTCACTGCTTAACTGGCCACTATTAACATTTTAATTGTAAATCATCTGAGTTTCTTAATTTGTTAAGAAAAGTTGTAATAATAACGTTTTTGACTTTTAAGTTGATGTATTTTCTTAACTTTTTTCTGCAAAGTCTGGTAAATTCTGAAAACTCGAAATAAATGGCAAGTTTTCACTGGATATTGGATACTGGATACGAAATTGTTGAGTTTATTTGGTACTACTGTTCAAAGTTCAAAGCTTTGTTGCAGTTTATGACAATAACTTTAAACTGTAAACTGTCAAAAATTGTATAGTTTATTTTTCAAAAAATTCGGTCCAGGAATTACTTACTGAAAATTTTCTGAATTTCTACCGGTATTTAATTTGAATCTTCTATCTCTCACGATGTTGGCGTACTATTATTATTTTTATGACTGTGTTTTAGATTATGATGACACTCGGTTTCTCTTTTGTCCTATCCAGAGGAACTTCTAGCCACGATTGATTCAAACTGATGGCCATTCCTGGTTCATTAAGCTAGCTCAAGTAAAGCGAGGAAGAATAAGAATAAGAAGAACACGAAGACGACAAGCAAGCTGAAGAAGCTGAAGCGAGCTCAAGTTGAAGTTGAAGTCCAAGCATAGGTGATACATAATACATAATACTGTGTAATGTGTAATATACAGGCAAAAGGTAGTACAAACTACACATCACAAACTATTCACTTATGAGATACGGCCAAAGCAAGCAAGAGGAAAACAATCTATAGGTAAGTAAACAAGGAGTCCTTCAGCATCTCACAGCACCTCACAGTTCACCGTATACGTTATACATATATACACACTACACACATCTTTTTATATGAATATTAGTATAGAGTATATTCTGCACTCTGCACCATTATGGAAAAGGTGAGTGCTGGCAAATGGAAGAGTACATACATATCTAATATCTAGTATCTAAGAATGCACTATACATACAGAGCACAGAGTAGAGAAAAATCGCCAGTAGAAACTACAAACTATACAAGCATGAACTATTCAAGATAAATGGAATACCTTTTACACTTTATGCATTATTATTATTATTATTACTATTATTTATTCCCTTTTGAATTTCAATGTCAACTATTCCCAGACTCCCCTTTACAACCAACTCTTTTTGCATTTCTTGTTCTCTTTATTCAGGCATGATGCATTTTCTGTATTTTGTATTTTTCCTGTATTCCTAATTCCTATATTTTCAGTCTACCTTTTAGTTGGCTAGTGGATGAACCACAAACCATAAACCATAATCTATAATACGACTTTTGTACAACATTCATCTTAAATGGTAGAATATAGTTGATCAAAAATCTTATCAGTGATCAGCATTATTTATTTATTTAGTACTCAACATTCAGACACTAGACATTAGACGGGACTCGGTTGTAAATTTTAAAAGACATCTGCAATGATGTTATGTTGACTGTATAAAATACTGACGATGCAAAGAACAAATACCTATTTATTATAGAACAAACCAGAAACCAGAAAACAAACAGAGGATATTACAAATAAATATGAGGAAACTCGACCCGACCGCGATCCAGATCCAAATGCCAGATATCAGATGAGTCGATCCGGTCAAGATCTGTCATTATTAGTCTAGTTACATACAAAACAAAAACAGGTAGAAGAAAAAACTAATTATTGTAACCAGTAACCGGCAGACATACGTAGAATCAGCGCATGGTTTACTATTTATAACTACTGCTTTTTCCACTTGCATTGTTATCAATGCTCAATGCATAATTTAGAATTAATTGTTTAGCTGCTGTTTATTATTGACAATGACAATGGACACAGTACATAGAACAGCGTATTCAATTTTATTAATGTTTATGGCACATTCATTAGTCATTACTTGCATTTCATGTTTCATGTCATCCTAATCACATTGCATAGATCTTGCCGCAATACGGTGAATCCTTTGAGTCTACGGTGTAGAATGTTGAGAAATGAGTTTTGAGTGTTCAGTTTTGAGTATTGAGGAAATCCTGTGCGTGCATTTTGTTCCTTTTTTCATCTGGGGAAGCTTCAAGAATTTCACGTGTTCTGTTCAATGAGCAATGAGACTTGAATACTTGAACATTTGAAAACTTGAAAACTTGATAACAGGATGAAAGCTGAAAGTGATAATTGCTTTATAACGTGGCAATGAAAATGCGATCTTTTTTCCCTCTGTGTTAGATACATGTGCGCGACATGGACTTGTGCCGAAACTTGATTAGATGGACAAAGACGAAGGAGCACGCTATATTTTGGAGCTATTAGAAAACTATTTAGCATTCGTACGTGAATTTGGATGGGATTGGGCTGGATTGGATTGAATTGATTCGATTTTAAGTATTTAAGATTTAAGTGTATTTTGTACACAATACACAAGGGAAACATTGAAGGTCCATTTTTATTTTCCTTTCAAGTCAATTGACTTGAAATTTGAGGACTAAGGATAGAGAATAGGGAATTGAAGATTGAGATGTACCATGAATGATGGACTTCATATATAAGGATTATATACAAGTGCACATTATATTTTGTCGTACGATTTATGTAATTACCAGTTGCCAGTGAGCATTTTGTAGTAGTTTCCTACTAAGTAGTTCTTAATTCCTCTGTATATCCTTCCCAAAAATACAGAGTCGTAAAATTTGGAGTACAGATTAATGTTTTGAAAAGGATCATATAGTACAATATAAAATATCACATGAGTGCGTCCACACATGACCTCAACAGGTATTCTATAATTGATTGCATATCATATTCTTTTGAAAGAAAAATCTATTTCTCGTCCACGTTACATTTTATACAATATATAGATATAGATAGATATAGATCCTTCCTTTGTAGCTTGTTGTTCGTGGACATTACACTTTTGATCAAGTATGTAAATTGTCCTTTTAAATAAAATACATAATAAATGTTTGAGGCAAGGAGGATGCGACACAAAACAAAACGGCACGACCAGAAAAGACAAAATATGTACAAAGTATAAAGACAACATAGCTCATAATTATAACAATGTTCAAATTCAAATTTCAAGTTCAACAGCCTAACCATTGTACATTGTACAGATTATATATTATTATATATTGCAGGTTGCACGTTGTATTTTACAAGTTAGGCGTTATACACCACACACGCTGAAAGGATCATAAGGAGCTCATATAGCTTTGCACAAAATTTGTGTATTCCCTTAATTTGCATAAATCCCTTAAAAAATCAACATTGATAACATTGATAAATTGATCTAATCGACTGTAGACTTTGAGATAACAACACGAGATTGAAACTTGAAACATTCATTGAAATTGCATAAATCAACAAGTCATAACACGGTAGTCTATAATAAAAAAAAGAGTAAGATATCAAAGGATATCAAAGGAATGCATAATGGATGTAACATGTAACGAAAAACAAAGGTAAAATCTAAAATGCACAAAAAAAGTTACTTGAATCTTGAAAAGCCAAATGGTAAGAAACAGGAATAAAATGTAAACAAAATAAATGTGGTTTGAACTTCCACTTCAAGTATCAAGTAAATGTACGCATGTTTTGAACCAAAAACCTGAAAACGAAACAGCAAACAAACTACACGCACAATCAAACGGTATGTTTGTCTAGATTCCTCATTTCATCAAACTCCATATCCCATATCCTTTGTATAGTTGCACATATACATGACACATCATACATCATAAATAATAAATAATAGACACAGCAGTCTTGGTCAATATAAAATAGAGTAAACAACACGATCAAAATCAAGATAAAAACAAGACGGACGTCTCTGTAGTGTGTGCTGTGTATCGCTTAGCTCCATTTCAGATTTTAGTAAACAACCCATTAACAATAGAAAAAAAGGAAGCAGATGTAGACATGTGTATAAAAAATACTTGAGATTTCAGATACACTTACCGGAATATTTGCCATGTACAATGCACAGTGTACTTTGTTTTTGTTACATTCCTTATTATTATTATCGCATAATGTGTAATACGCAATGTATCAGGTTAGAAAAAAATAAGTAAATACATGAAACGTGTCTCCCGCTCTACACTTTTTTCTGATATATATAAATACAATACATATATCTACATCTTGTATCTTGTATCTACAATTGATATTATACATACACCAGTAATAGAAAAAGAGTGCAAGAAGATATCTAAAGAACGTCCGAATAAATTATAAATGTCCGTACTGATCATGTACTAGTTATTCATGCCTTTTAAACTCAGTTGAGGATTGAGATTGACTGGATGTAATAAATATCACACGTGGAACAGTTCTGTTCAACTGGTATAAATAATACATAAGTCATTAGCAAGTGGCTATTGGAAGTCCGAGTTAAAGTCAAGACAAGATTCAAGATTGGCACATGTGACGACTGACTACATTCAAGTCTACGTTTGCACGGTTACAAAGTTGCAAGTTGTAAAGGCGTGTAGAAAACTTGTTTCGCAAATTGAAAAAAAATCTCAAGCTCTTTTACACCAGGAATCTAGAATTTAGAATCTAGAAACTAGAATCTTGAATCTGGAATATGCAAGTCTGGTTCAGTTATCGAATTCAAATCCAACAAGAATCAAGAATTGTGCAGTCGTGTTGTATGTATGTATTTGCAATGCACGACATGAGACGTAATGACAGTTAGCAAATACGTGTGGAGATTGTTGAATACTATTTAATCCTGATGCATCAGTTTGTATGTACATTGCACGTTGTACATAAAACACTGTATACGTTATACAGTATATTGTACCTGTATCTTGAATAGTTTGCACTGAAAAGTACACACGCGCAAACTGTGAACTGACGTCTACACTTACCTATCTCATGTGCGAATTGCGAATATCTAATGAGTGTGTACAAAGTTCATTCCTTTGATTCCTTTGAGTCTGCATTCTGATTCTGAATAAGATCCAACTTGACTTTTAGCCAGCTTTTTCTCAATACGTTTTGAGGAATACCTAAAAGAAAAAAAAGAAAAATTCATGAACTCTGAACTTGGAAGTCAAATTCGTTTTACACGTGTACTGTAAAAAATTAATATGTAATATGTAATGTGTAATGTATAAAGTAGAGGAAAAAACTTGGAAAAGGAAGGTGATTTAGAGTTTAGAGCGATGAGTCTCTCTTGAGTCTTTCAGTGATATACAAAGTAAATCTACGTTTTACGTATATACTATACAAATTTGAATACGCACCAAGAACTGAGATCAAAAGTGTAAAAAAGGACGGTTTTTGATTATAAAACGACATACAATTTGCATTCACACCCGACGTACGAAACAAAATGCCAGTTACTCTTTACTCTTTACGTATCAAGTACGTTAAAGTATAGGCTCGAGACTCGAGACTAGAGGCTTCGGGGATGAGGACGACTGAGAGATCACGTAAGCTATCCGGTAGAGCAAGTTCAGTTCAGCTTTTTTTTAATAAAAAAATATGAGTTGCATAAAAACCTCGAAATGACATTTAGTAAAGATGAATCTAATAGAAAAAAATAATATTGTAGAAAGCCTTATGTTAAATGACACTGGACAACTGCTCAAAGGTTTTACTTGTTAAACATTTCATTTGGTTCACTTAGTCAAGTTTATTGATTCTACTCGTGCCAAACTCCAAACACTCTTGTTTTAATGGAAAACTGGTGTATTTCCTTATTGATTAATACACTACTTTCTAGTTACGTAAGAGACACAAGTATTTAATATTTAACATTTACCATAAATAAGGACAAGATTATTTATTTCTTAGGCAAAATGCAAGCTGGCAACAAAACTTTAGAAACTAAACTATGCGTGTGCATACCTTTTTGATATTTCTTGTCCACAACTTCTAGATTCTAGATTCCAGATTCCAGATACAAACTTTTTAATGATCCTTTCATTAAATGAAATTTTCATATTGTTGTAAAGTTTTTTTGTCTTTGTCTTGAATCTTGAATTCTGGATTGTATAAAGTATCAAGTACGAATACTCGTACAGTAGTCAGTAATTATGAAAATCTTGTCCATTCAAGATTCAAGGTGATCAAATACAAAATGATACCATGCACTATGTGGCATGTGCTTAATGTACAATGTACGTTTCGATCTTCTTTGAACAATTTTTCAAATTATGTACAGGCTAGTGGCCTATACCAATTACAACTTCAGTGTTACATTGTTACACCGTCTAAATATTTGCTGTTTGTATTGAAAATGAAACACGAAATACGGCAGCATTATTTGTACTTTGTATATATACATATGTATATATTTGCGTGTTGATAAGTACTTTTGATTGCCTTGTTCAAGTCTTTTACATTTTACTTTTTTTTACAATAGTTGTACGACAGAAAAGTGGAAGTTGGAAGTATGCAAGCTTCAAGTAAAGCACATGTGGTCGTTTACATTCTAGATTGTAGATTGTAGACATTCCTGTTTCCTCAAAATTCAATATCAGTTTCTCATGTCCGTGTGCAAATTAATTATATGTTAATAAATTGCTGATATTCTCTACTAAATATGGATACATTGCATATTGCATATTATTGTATAACAAAAATTACATAATTGTTTTTAGAAAAGTCGATTATTTGTACACATTGCATTGGAAGAATTTCAAATATCAAATACAACTGGTTTAATCATTAAACACAAAACATGCAAAAATAAATGTTGATTTTTGCTAAACTCAGCTGTATACGTTATAGATGTTTTGTCCAATTGTGTTATTATGAAAGGGTAAAATTGTTTATTATTTATTGATTTGAATAATAAGCAAGTGCTTTGTTGTTTATTGTTGTTATTGTGTGTCGTGTTCAAGTTTGATTTGAAAACAAGTGGATATCGCGGGTATTCGAAAATCCAGAGAACCCGGAAATAAAAATCCACCATTAACATGAGCACACGGGAAGATTATAAATTACAAATGACTCCTTTTATTATTTAGACGTAAATCTCGATGAATGTCGTTTGCGGTCAAAGGTGCTGTTATCATTAAAGCGTGAAAACAAAAACATGAAAAGAATACATGCATTTTTAGTAAATATGATCGTAAATTGCAACACATTGTATCATATGAAGCATAACAAATAACAAACATAAGAAAACATAAGATGGGTAATATAATGGACAATGACTAGTTCTGAGAACTTAGCACTGCGCACCAAATTCAGCTAACCAGCTCCCTTTTGACGTCAACGGGGTAGGTTTGATTTTGTTATCGTGACAGTGAAAACATGTAGTCTGTAGTGATGACGTTTAACTCAGGTTTGGAGTTTGGAACTTGTGGGTCCAAAGTTGTTATTCGTAAATTTGTAAATGTATCCAAATGCACACTGTACTTTGTACTTCCGTAATGCATGTTACAATTTGACAGCAACTGAGGTCCATTTCATTCCTCCATATAATAATATTATATTATACCTGAAATTTATGGTATTACGCATGCATGAAGCATCTACGCAGTGTTTACATGAACCCGATGAAAACTAACAAACAATCTTATTTGTCGTATCTTTTGTACTCTTATGTCTTTTGTCGAATTTATTGTTTATGCTACATAAAAATCATAATGGGACGAGATAATGAAGAATGACGAAGATTGTGTTGATGTTGAATGCTGAAGCAAATACATCTACCTATGAAAATTGCTGTCGTCACCCCTTTATATTGACCAACCTTTGGCCACATGTTAAAAATTATAAATTTGAACATAACTCGTTCAGTCTTCATAAAATTCATTTATTGCCCGTAATCATCCACCATTTATTCATACATTTTGAGGAGGTACTACTGATTACTGACTTGTGAGTCCAAACTACAAGCGTCACAAAAATTAACAAGAACTTGGTAACATAACTTGTATTTGTATCTTCATATTTGAGTCCTGAATCTTGGTCGTTGTTTATTACAGCAAATTTTAGAGTTAGTAAAATACGTATTAAATACTCATCTTTTTTACTTGGAACGTAAAGAGGGATTAGAACCGGCATTTCAGCTTCACACTTTACACAAATCCTGGTACCTATGTAGTACTCGTGTTAGTGTACTTTGCTACAGAAAGGTGATGATAACGTCAATGCCTATGAGCATAAAATACATAAAATGAACAAAAAATTTGTGCTAGTACCTTTTTTTGAAATCAATTTCGTTTTATTCAATTGACGTTCACGTTTTCATTTTTTCTGGAATTGTAACACACCGGAGAAAGGAAAACCTTCATTTTTAAAGTACACTTTCTGGCGCAATCATAAATCACCTGTAGATATCAAACACTTTGTACCTAGTTGTTAATGGTGTTTTAAAGTTCAAAATCAAGGAGTGTACATTGTACGGTGTAGAGTGTACAAAGGGTTATAATTTTTCCGAGGAAAAAAGCCAGTGGATATGCTAACGTCATTAGGTGTAATTATAAAATAATGGTTTTTTTATTTGAAACGATTTTTACGCACATCACTGGATGTGAAGACTAGATACTGGATACTTGATATTGGAGACTGGATAAACCGTGGTGCTCTACATTACAAACTGGAAACCTATTGTAAATTTGAAGAAAATTTTAGGCAAAATAAATCAACCTTGTACCCAAAAGAATAAAGAATAAAGCTATAAAGTTTATAGGCAATACTGAACAAATACAGGATAAAAAATTTGCAAGTTCTGCAATTCAAGATGTCGATAGTGATGTAGAAAATTTTCATCTTTTTAAAATAATTTGTAAGGAGTTTAACTGTAGAAAAACTGGAAACTGGAAACCATTCTGAACTACAGCACAGATGTAGTTCCGGCATATTGAGTTCCTTGAAGATCTAGCTATTTTCTTTACGGATTTTCCTTATGTCCGTTTTTTCACTGTCTATTTCATCTCTCAGCATCTTAAGGAAAAGTACGTCTCCAATCTCCATGAACAGGATAATTTGAAATATATAATGTCGAAATGTCCATTTCTTGGATTTTACAATGCAATGAATCATGATTCTTCACATCATCGGCAATTTTTTCTTATAATTAATAATAGTCTTTCACATTTAACACGTTTTCATAATCTTTCAAAGGTTGTAAGTTGTAAGTTGTAAGTATCCGCAAGTATTTCATATTTTTGTAGGTTTTGCATACTAAATAATATAATAGCATATCGCGTTTATGAACTTACGAGAGAAGAAGTCAAAAGTGACAAAAAAGGAAAAAGACACGTGAGTTCATGTATATCTGGTCAGAGTACGTTTTTACAATGCTTAATGCTCACATGTATACAAGAAGTGTGAGCAGTGAGTAGGTTCACATACATAAATATCATTTCAATGTTAAATGCTAAACGTTATGCGTACCTTAAAATCAAGAGTGCGGAATTTCCGACTTGTCGACTGTCGACAAATTGAACTTGTAACTTTTGTATAACTTTTGTTCAATTACATTTGGTTACATAGAAAAAATGAGCTGGGAACAGTGAAAAAAGGAGCAAAAATTCTACATAATTATGATACTAATTGTATGACATTGACATTCGTCATGTAATACCTACAAACAGCAGAAGAACAAGAAGAGTTTTGTAGCGATTAAACAGAACGTACAATGTACATTGTGCATGGCTCATTTTCCATGTTTTTCTCATCATGAAATGTTTGCACTTTTGTATTTTGTACAAATTTCATTGTTCTGTTCATCCTCATTCTTCATCCTTTGCAGAAGGTGACGCAGTCATTTTATTGACTGTCCACTTTGCAGTGTACAGTGTACACTAGAGAGCGTCAAATTTACATGTTTTGAGAAAATTTAAGTCAGGACCCCGTCATATTGTTCCTTTTGATG